>JAANSN010001127.1:0-38273 GCA_036850665.1 Dicranocentrus wangi | reverse complement strand
TTCTCCAACAGAAAGAAGAGTTACAAGCAAAGAAAGAACTGATGATAATATGACATAAACAAGCAACATACATTTGTTTTGACGATGTTAAACTAAGTGACTGAATTAGCTGAGGGATGAGGTTATTGTCATCAGTTACTGTTAGTAACCGTTGTGCTTCCTCCGCAACTCGTGGATGAAATAGAAGTGACTTATTACCGAGCGTTTGTGGGAGCGGAGACGGCAATGGCATCTCAGGCAATACTATAATAAAACAAGAAAGGAAAAAACAACATTAATTAAACCTCATAATAAGGTGGGTTACCTGATAAATTAAACTACTACAAAATTATGATCTACTAGAACTGCTGACCACTTGCTTAACCCCCACAGAATCACCGACCATAAAATCAGTTACAACTCTACCACCCTTTTTTGATATTCACACCTGTCGTCACCTGATCTGTTGACTGACCCTACGACTCCTTTTTTGCACTCTACATTTAACAGTCAAACAAATGACGACATACACACATTTTTGCAAACCTATAAAGGTGTCACAGACAGACAGTAGAGCAGTAACAGTAACTTCAACGGTCAACGACTGACAACTGACTGACCGCTGCTACCTCCAACCTCCAACCTCTCTCTCTCTCTCTCTCTCTCTCTCTGATCTCACAAACAGACAATTGAATGTAAGTTCAAGTCGGTTCATCAAAAAAACTGACAATAATTGAAGGGCAAAATTATCAACTGCCGCTTTTGACCAACAATTATTATTATTATTATTATTGTCAACTGGCTGGTATTGTCACTTGCGACCTTCCTTTTCTCTCAAACCTATTGTCTCAATTTTGCTAATTATTATTACCTATCACCTATTAGTATTATTACTACTACTAATTAAAATAAAAACCTTTTTATTATTCAACCCTCTCTCTTTCGCCTTTTCTTCACTTTTCCTCTTTTACCTTTGTACTCCATTCTCAAGATCCCACTTTCCAAAAAAAACACAAAAAGTCTTTAGAAAACAACTTCTTGGATCAACTAAAAGAATTTGAGTTCCGCTCGCTCGCTCCCGCGCTCCTCGACACACTTTTTCCCACAACACGAACGAACGACGCGAGAGAGCCACGACGTTCGACGACGGCGACAAGAAAAAAAAGTCACTACGGATCGGATGAAAAAAAAATTCTAGGCGGAGGAATTTGAATAAATGAATGAGCGAGAACGTTTCTGCACCTCCTCGGCTCTCGCGCTCGCTCTGAGCGACACAGCAGCATAGCAGAAAGGCGAGAGCCAGTCAGTCGGGGCAGCAGTCGATTGCAAAATCACAATTGCAATTATGCATGCAATGCATTGTGCATTGTGATTGTGATTATTATCCATTGGGCTATTATGTTTTCGCGCCGGTGGTGGTAGCTAGCTCGTCTAGTCTCTCTCTTCTCTGCAAGGATATATCTAACGGCGCAGAGGTCACCGAACAACAAGGAAGAAACCGGGTAGCTCCTCCTCCTGCCTGACATGAATGAGCCTGAGCCTAGCTTTTAGCGTGGCGCCGTCAGAAATAATATTACCTATTATGTAAGTATGCTACATAATATGTACAACTGCAGTGGTGTTCTTTAACCAAAAGCTGCCTACAAAACAATTATTGACAGTCGGACGGGAGGCGCGGCGGGCGACTCTCATTTGCATAAATTCCACACACTGTCAGAGTATCACTGTTCTTGGTTATTGGTTGGTGGGGCTCATATTGTGCGCAGGTAAAAAATATGGAGTTGCACAGCGCCTGCGTCTATCTGTCCATGACTATGACGACTTTGTGGTGGTACTTTGCTGCGGTATATTTACAACATGTTAAACTACTAAACTAATAAGTACTTTCCCCGTCTGTATATTGTCCCAGAAATGTACAAGTGCCGACCTGTCGGACGACGGACCCGACTAATTACTGGCAGTTAATTTAATCACACTTTTTATTATTCAACTCTGCGAAGGAAGAATGCTTTACTGTTACTGTGTGGTTGTTTTAAACTTACGGTCCACCAAATTCGCCACCCCCGCAAGGGTGGTGATAGGAACGGATGGTATTTCCCCGTTCATTTTGATCCGTTGGTTCACAAAATTGAAATTAATGCTGTGAGGCTGATAAACTCCACCATGGTTCTACGGCTGTTGAATGAAGTGGTGGTAGTAGCTCACCTGAAATTTAAAAAAAAAATAAAAATGACTTAATGAGTATTTTTTATTCATGAGAGAGATTAGCTGTCAAAAGCATTTTTTATTGCATCGTTGTCAATATATTCCGATATGTTCTCACAAATTAACAAAAATGAAATGTCTGGTGTTTGCTTTTGCTGGCTCATTTTTGCTGCTTTGCTGCTACCTTTGATTCAATTCATACTAACAAGAAGAAATGACACGTGGTGGAAGACTATACTTTATCTATGGGATTGTCTTAAATTACTCTATGTGCTCGGGTTAACTGCTCTGTCCGTTTTTGTATCCGCGATGCATGTCCTTACTCATGATTACAATAGAAATTTTGATTTGGTGGTGATGATGAGGAGATTTGGAGGAGAATGCGAAATGTTATTAATTTCACAAGTGCTCCCTTCTCATATACGGTTGACGGTACCAATAATACGCTAATCTCTAGTATGAGGTGTGTGAACTGGGAGAGAATCAAGAAATACTCCCCAGGAATCCTCTCGCAACGTGATTGACAATCAGGGTTGCATTAATCTATAATCTGAGAGATTTTAGTATTTGTATTACTACGGACGGGGACATATAGCACGAGTTTAAATAGTGAACAGTGAACAGGCACTCACAAACCACTAAAATGCAAATTTAATAAATTGTAAGTGTAATAATAGTTTATGTTAAATTGTGAATATTATGTGCCTCCTGTCATGCAGCTCGATGAGCCCACGAGCGAGGAGTACCATTTCACGATGTTTTAAGTAAATTTAAAGTATAAAAACTTGGTTATTAAACGGTATTCCACTTCTCCTGCAACAATTGAAAACACAAACACATGTGACATGTAGTGTATAAAAATGTTCAATACTATATAAAATACTACATAATAATAATAATACTTATTTTCCTCTTCAACTTAACAACTTAACCCCTGCACTTTGACTTACATCCATACAATTATTATTACTAACTTTTTAAGTACTTACTATATATATTTTTCCAATACTCCTCTAAATTCGGTTTTTCACAAAAAAAAAAAAAAAAATCAAAATCACAAGTCTCAGGCTCCCAACTAACACTCACACACACACACTGTTCATATATGTTGTGTTGTGTTGTAGAAGAGCAGTGCAGTTCACATGTTGTTTGTCGTTTTGGGAGAAATATTATAACAACTTGAGCTTTTTAAAAAATAGTAATAAACACCTTTTCTGAGGGACTTTAATAGTAATAATAATATTTTCATTTTCACCTTCATCATCCTCATAGTGGTGGTGCGTAAAGAAAAACAAAATTGGCTACTACTGTATAATATAATAATATTTTGTTATTATTATTATCAGTTGGGATGTGAAAACTAGCACATCATACAAGTATGCCATAAGTAGTGCCTACTGCCTATACACATTATTATTGCTTTCAGTTCAGTTGGTTCAGAAGAGTGTGTATCCAACCAAACCAACCAACCTCACAGTAGTAAGCAATATGTGTATCACATCATCACAAAACGGCGAATGTATATATCAGGGATAAAATTATACTCTGTCCGTCCGTCCGTCCTGCTAAACTTAAACTTAGTACATACTATAGTACTATACTACTTTACTTCTTCTCACACAGTATATGAAAGTATGACAACAGCAAAAAAAAAAAACTTTTTATGTCCATATATACTTGATTTTCCTCCTCTTCTCCCAGCCAGACACAGATGAGATAGAGTCTCTCTCTCTGGCTGGCTCCCATATCCATAAATGTACCCAGAGAGCTCTCGCTCAGCAGCTCCGACATTACTTGCATTTAGAGGATATAGAAGAAAGTGTGTAGTAGTTTCAGGGGTGTATAGGGAGTGAGTGAGTCCACACGACGACGACGACGATCAAGATCAGCCAACAACGCAACGTATATATATATACATGTTTTTGCAACAACTACTAACTCGCTCACTCCTAAAATCAAGTTTTCCCTTGTAAACCTTTTTATATGATGACTGTGAGGATGACGGTGGTGATGATGATGATGATGATTTCTATATGGTAAACTCCATATTATTCCATTCGCTCGCTCGCTCTCTATGCATTTTACTTTACACTCCGTTTTTCTCCACTTTTTAAAAAAGAAAAATTCAATCATTACATATATATACTCCCTTGCTTTCATTAGTAGTCCTTCCTGTTCCTTTTTTAAAACAATTATGAAGACATTCCTCTCATCATCATCCCCAATTAGACTTTCTCCAGTGAAGTCCGCTGGAGTGGGAGTCACAAGAAGAAGAGGCATTTAGTCCGAAAATAATGAAGTTTAAAATGCTGAAGAAAGAATGTTTTGCAAAGGGGATACATTTTACAATACATATACACACATATGTAGAAGTAGATAGAAAAGCTATGAGATGCTCATTCGATGCTAAGGCTACTTGGAAACCATTGCATTGTTGCAAAAATGGTACATAATATTATTGTCCCTCCTCCTGCTTGGTATATGGCTATAGCACTATTTTGCAGTACAGTATCTCTATATCCTCCACTCTGTCTGATGATGTGAGCATATTATATGTAGAACTGAACTAATGTGAGTATTCTTAAGGAGGATAAAATGTATGTACAAAAGGAGCGAATATAATAGAGCATTATTATAGGTGGAAAGTTGAGTTGACGGACTACTACTTGCTTGATTCTCTCCTATAATATGATATGATGATGAGCACCAGCATTATATTATCATCATCATTATCATCATCTTCAGATCAGATCACCCAACACACCATCATATCACCACCAGCAGCCAGCACACAACAGAAGAAGATACATATTATATGGCTCTAGTAGATTTTATTTACCTTATGTTATGGTACTTTTTTTGTAACTGTTACCTGCTGCTCTAACTTTTAAGTGTGATATATCTCTACCTAATATGTATTATTCGACTTTGACTAACAAAACACACGAAATCGCTCTACCATGATGATGATCTTCAGCGTGTTATGTGCATGTACAGTTAAAAAATTCTACATATATGTGATTCAACTGCATGCGTATCTCGCGCATTATTGTTGCAACTTGCAGTAATATAATGATAACACATCTTCATCATCATCATCATGATCCCCAACAATAACCCCTACGGCGACTTTTATTTCACTGATGAACAATAATAATAATAATGTGTGTACTCAGTTAGTTGCAATGCGTTTCAATGTTTCAACTTGCCTGTTGTACCTGTCTTTTAGTAGACAAGACATAATATGCTTATACTTTAACAGACAAGTGTAGAAGTAGTAAGTATGTCTTGGGGTACTACTACTGTTAATCTCCTTTTAATCTCTATTATGTATTGTTCTTCAGTGATGAACATGATGTACGTTTAAGATGAATGATAGTAGATATGTATGTATGCACTTATATATATGCTATATATTCACACACCATTTCCGAACACAGCTTAACAACAAATTTGTTCCTATGCCTCACTTTTGTACGTTGTAAGTAAGTACAAACACAACACACTATTTCCCAACCACAAAAAACGATGAGTGACTTTTATCATCAAATGTCAAAAAATTTGTCGTGTCTTTGTGCGAATAAATAAAATAATTTCCTGCAATGTTTTCCTATTTTTCACTTTCGTTACCAGCTAATCTAATTAGATTTTGATGACTAGCATTAATTAGATGAATTACCAAAGGGATTTCTGCAGCAAGCAAATTTTGTTATTAAAATAATGTCAATAATGCAGTTTTAAACTGCTACTCATCATGACTCACGTTTTCTTAAACTTTTGCAGCATTTTTATGTCGGTTCTAATAATCCTAAAAATTATTATTTTTTGCTGGAAGGCTGATGAAAGCCTTAACCATTGCAGATTATATTGTACGTATATAGTAATGCACAAATGGCGAATTCAATAGCTATTATTGATTATTACAGTGTCTTTGCTTTGCTATTCACAAATTTGGGTGCAGAGCTGACCAGTGCCTTAATTGACAACGGAATGTTTCATTACGACTACTTGAGGATATAACTGCACATATTATATCTAAAACACATGGCTACTACTAACTGATGATGATGGCGCACGTGCACTCGAAGACAATTTTTTCAATATAATTAAGGAACTAACACCATTCACCATTGGGGATGGGGATGAAGTCTGTTTATGCCGTTGCACTAAACCACCCACTTGAGCACCCCAACAACAATGAGGCAAGGCAAAAAACTTTTATCCCGTCGATGATGATGAAGTCAGATGATGTCGTTTGAAGTTCCACGTTTCGTCCCAAAATACTTAATAATCAAATACACTTTTCAATACTAATTTAATATTCAATTCTTACTCACTTGTTGACTTTTTTCAAACTGCAACTGCAGGTCCACTTTCATACACTTAAATAAACTCTTCTTAAAATCACTTATTTTGTAAAGTTAGAAATCCAAACACCTGTCTTTGAAGAACCATAACCGAAATTCTGTAGCCTGCTGTCACTTCACCAAAAAGGAGTAGTTGTTCCACACTGGGTTCGCTCCACCAGGTTCCACAACAATCACGACGACGACGACGACGACGACATTGCCAAAACAGTGGTAACGTGTTCGAGAGCTGCTGCTTTCACTAACCTTCAACTTCACTTCACTTCAATCAACATGAACAACAAACAACAAGTTAAAAAAAACAACTATAAAGTTGGGGTTGTTGGTGGTAGTATGGTTGATTGATGATGGTGGATTATGGTACAACTTTTTTTTTTGCTAAAACCGCTAACCACCTACTAATAACTAACAAGTTAAAGAGGTTGACTCCAGCAATTTGTTGTTGTGAGTGGAAAAGGGAGAGTAGTCAGTAGTGGTTTCATCAACGTCTCTCAACTTGGGTAATTAAGAAGGTGGCCAAGAGCTCGGTTTACTCCCAGTCGGTCCAGATGAGCGGAGGGTCATATGTGTGGGGGAGCAGGGCTGAGTCAGAAGAACTCGCTAAAAAACTCGCTGACATTTGACACATGACATAATTGAGAAGCCGCGGAGAGTGGGCACGATTTTCACTGTATATAGAAAAATGGTAGTAGAATAGAATAGACGAATAGAAGGTAAGTAAGTAAGTAAGGTAGTAAGTGATAGTGTACGCAATATAATGTAGAATACCTAGGTTGCAACTGAAATCTCCGTCCGAAAAGAGGCCTTTGACTTTGGCTTTCACCGCGTTGTTTCACAACTCCTGGCCGCTGCCCGTGCTGGTGACGAGTGAGAAAGTTGGACCTCAACTTGTGGTACATACAGGGACCAATATACTTAGGTTGTCCCCTTCGTATCGTGTGTGTGTGTGTGTGTGTGTGTGTTGTGTTGTTGGATTGAACAGTAATGAAAATTGGAGAGTTTTTGGGCCCGTTCCTCCAATGTTGGACACCCCACAACACTGAAGCATAATAATACTACCATTTCCTAACTTACCAGCTCTTCACTACTTCAACTCAATAATACTCAATCTCATTCTATATATGTATTCCCAATGTTGCTTACCTGCTCTCATCTCAATCTCGCCTCGCTGTAATGCTAATAGGCATTATATCCGCACAATAATATCTTCTACTAAACTCCTTCCTCTACGTGTATCTCTCTCGCGACACAAAAAATATTATCATGCCTTGCTTACTGCTGCTTGCTGCTTTATACCACCAAGAAGATTTGTTTTTTTTTGTAGATTGTAGTAGAGTTGAGTTGGGCTAGACCAATGCACTACTATACTGCTACATACTTGACTCGTACTACAATATAATTAATATTCGAAGAGCAGGAGCATTTTATTTCATTATTAGACGGTGGAGTAGGCATAGGAACAGAAGAAGAGTGAAGGAGTGAATGTCGGCGGTTCCTACTATGTTGTTATATATTACTATTACACAACAATCATGCTATTCTCCTTCTCATTCTCAGCATTAGTACAGGCACGCAGAGCACAGAGAGCAGCTTCAGCATCAAAGCAACTGCTGCTGCTCTAAGGAATAGGACCACCGACCTAGCAAGCTTGTTCTTCACATGCATAGATGCATAGGCAACAACATCATCATCATCATCATCATACTTTTCGTTCGCTCGTTCGCTTCGTTCCTTCGTTCATATAACACTGTATTACTACTTTTTGGTATTAGGTACTTTACTACTGCTCAACTGCTGGGGGCTCTAACAGCTTAGTTTTTGTTGAGTGAAGCTGTGGCTGTTGTCGAGGTAGTCTGGGAATTCCACGGGCGGCTCTGGCTTCAACTCCACTACTCCACCACTATTTCCATCTTCAGTCCAATCTTGTATTATTTCACTCTTTCACAGCCAGTTTCCCTTCAGCAGGAAAGGCCAGCAACCGAACCAGCAGATTCAGACACACACACTCTCTCTCTCTCGCTCTGACTCCCAGTCCCAGTCAGTCTACCACACCAGCACCAGTATGTAGTCAGTCTCCCAAAAAACGACCAGCAGCCAGCAGTCTACTACCAATTATGTCATCGAAGAAGGAAAGACGACTTGTTGTGAAAATCCCTATCTATACACCTGCTTGCCTGCCTGCTGCACCTAAATACTACCTACCTAGCTACCTTCATAATATATCTCGCTCGCTCGTCGATCAGGGGCTAAATGAATGCTCCTCTGCTGATAGTCATCAATGTCATCATATCATGAAGTTTGGAAACCTTTTAGCGAACGACGACAATAAAAACTTTTGCAAATTAACATTACAAAGATACAAAGACGGAGTGTGGTGAAAAACCTGCTGCGCTGGATGGAGACTCGGGATAATCAAATCAGTTATCATCTGACTGATAGTATGCTTCCCTATGATGAGGATGAGGAAATATAAATGGTTTTATAAAGTAACTTACAAAGAGTATGGTATAAAGTAAAGCACGTACGGATGCGTGGTCATGACATCGTTTAAAAAATAATATCAAACTCCATATATCTAAACTCACATGTAAAATGGACAGGTGACAGGGAAGGGAAAAAGCAAAGCTATGGTGAAATGGAAAAGTAATCAAGTAATCATATGCTGTGAGAGACCATACGAGTGCGTCTCCAGCTGGAAAAAAAATTGACAAGCAAGAAATAATATGCATGCTTTTCATGGAAATAATATATAGGCATAATATATGCAAATATTTGACTATTTACATAAAATCTTTCATTCTGACCTATCAACCTAGTTGAAAAAATGAAATAATATGCATTTCCTAGCACACACGGCGACCTAAATAGAACAACTCCGATGCGATGCTGGATATTAAATTGGATGTTACCCACACGGCAGACGGCACTCTCTGACGGAATAGTGAATGAGTAGTATAATTCATACAACAGTATTTTTTTTATATATTTTGGAAGATTCTTGTTCGTGTGTGTCTGTATTTTCTTTATAGTCTCTTACTCTTACGTTTAAGCCGTGTGCACGTCCCTTCTTCCTGCTGCTTTCTTAGCTCCTCTTCTTCTTCTTCTTCTGATGATGACATGATGATGTCTGGGTCTGTCTCTGATGTATATATGTACTTTCCAATTTCCAGATGTTCTCTCATCTAAACATAAACAATACGTAGTACCTCGTGTTCCGTCGTCGGTCTGACACGCACGACGACCACGATATGCGATACGGCGAAGAAGTTTCCCGCAACCAGATAACAGGTTGAAATTAAAACTTTTACTACTGCTCCTTCCTTCCCCTTCCTTTCTACTACTCACTTAATACTTACCCGACTATATACACACAGTCAACATTTATGTATAGGTAGTCGTCTCCATAACCACCTTTATAATTATCTAGCATCTCATTCATTCCCATTCCCACTTCTTCTGGAAAGGAAGAAACTATATAGTCATTGTCATTCTCACGCTCATGTCAGAGGTATCCAATTTTTCCCCTTCAGTTTCAGTTAGTTACTTGTCTCAGCAGGATCTCAACGTCTCCATCTCTTATTTCGTTGTAGCCCGTACCCGTCGTTAAAACTACAAAATATACGCTAAGGTGGCGTTGAATTTAACTTGTGGCTGCGCTGCGTGTCATATAATATTCAATATTATATGAAACATCAAACTAACATCAGTTTTAATCTGCCAATTTCTATAAAGCACACACGCCTTATTACCATTAATATTACCGTACCACTACATATAAAAAAATATTCCATCAAATGAGAAATAATTATGACGAGAAACGTCGTCGTGGGATACATTTAAAGTTGATTTTGTTATTACACATACATACATCCCAAATGGTAAAAAATGTTGAATTGAATCAAATGCAGAGGGACTAGGGACTACATATACTACTCGTCTCACGCCTGTCTTCTCACTTACTCTACTTGACAGTTCTCATTTAATAGGTAAGCCTGCCTGATTGCATGATGCTGAATACGACGACGAGTGTGTTTGCCGTGCCGTGTTAAGAGTTGCTTGCAACTTGCAAACATTAATAATACAATTTACATGTTACATTGCTTTCGCATTCGTTATCCTCTATTCAGCAGTTGTTGTTGTACTTGAATTCGCTACATGCATATCACATCACATACCCCTAAACACATTTCTTCCCTTCCAAAAAGAAGACCTCTCGGTATCTGAATGAACGCGAACACATGTGAAGTATGTATGTGGCAGCATCAGTTTTGTTCGGCTCACATGCATCAGTTTAAGTGTGTTGATGTGTTGGGTTGTCAGCCTGCTTCACAGTCAATCCAGAGGTTGGTTGCACAGTTGTCAGTAAGTAACGTGATAAGCAGCAGCGTCGTCAACTGGTTGCTATTCAGCGATTGTAATGTTTAATCAGTGTGTAATCACCACGACGATATATTATATTCTGATATAGTTTGTACATGAAGTAAGGAACAGTGACTTTTGAGTCTGAGTGTTAAAAGACTTTGACGTTCTTTCTGCCATCAGACCTTGATTTTTGCACATGTGAAGTTAAACACCTTGTCGGAGTAGAAGGTGAATTTGGCTGGGTGGGACTGGGAGCACACCGTGATTATCTAATTTGGATACTGAAGATTCAGCTTGACTAATAAAAATAAGCTTTTTCGCTGAGTTTTTGTTTCAAAATCCTTGAAAAAATGTCGGGAATCATGAGGAGAGTGTACGTTGTCGGCGTAGGAATGACGAAAGTAAGAGAATCGTCGTACTTAACTTAAGTTCATTTGGATATATTGCAAAAACAACTCAGTGATGCAATGATTGATAAGCACAATTTTATATTGAATTTGCTAGTTTGCCAAACCTGGGCAATCTGCGGATTACCCGGAGATGGCCCAAGAAGCTGTCAACAAAGCATTGGCTGATGCGAGTCTAACGTACCAACAGGTTGAGCAGGCCTGTGTTGGATACGTTTATGGTGATTAAAAATTCACAATATACTTATTTACACAATATATTCCCGTGTTTCTAGCTAGTCAAATTACATGTCAACTGACAACGTATTCCACTATACAGGTGACTCTACTTGCGGACAGAAAGCTTTGTATGGGGTTGGCCTAACTGGAATCCCTATTTACAATGTTCACAATAATTGCGCAACTGGAGCATCCGCGCTGTATTTGGCGAAACAATTAGTACAGGGAAGCCAAGCCAATTGTGTGCTTGCGCTAGGTTTTGATAGAATGGAGAAAGGATCCCTTGGCTCTTCCTTCCCAAACCGGACCAATCCCCTTGAAAATCATGTTGAAGCTATGATTAACATTTCTGGCTTTGCTCAAGCTCCAGTTGCCGCCCAGCTTTTTGGAAATGCTGGAGCGGAGCACATGAAAAAGTATGGAACAAAGGTGGAACACTTTGCCAAGGTCGCCTTAAAGAATCACACTCACGGATTGAATAATCCGTAAGTAAATTTACAAGTTATCATCATCATATTAACAGCACACGGCACACGTTAACCTCTGTCTAACAATGCTCATACATAAGTAATCGCTGTTTCATGGAAAAAAAAATCATTTCCTTCCAGCAACTCGCAATTCCAAGTGAAAAGAACGCTAGAAGAAATCCTAGGTTCTGCAAAGGTTCACGATCCCTTGACGAAACTCCAGTGCTGTCCTACATCTGATGGGGCTGCTGCAGCTATCGTTGTCTCGGAAGACTTTGTTGTTAAGCATAATCTTCAAAACTCTGCTGTCGAAATTTTGGCCATGGAAATGGCCACCGATTTGCCTAGCACTTTTAAGGACAACAGCGCAATGAAGTTGGTGGGATACGACATGACAAAGACGGCCATCGCAAAGGTTTTACAAAAGTCTGGAAAGTCAATTAGCGATGTTAACGTTATTGAACTTCATGACTGCTTTTCTGCAAACGAACTTATAACATATGAAGCACTGGGATTGTGTGGGGAAGGTCAAGCCGGAAAATTTATCGACGCTGGGGACAACACATACGGCGGAAAATATGTTGTTAACCCCTCTGGAGGACTTATTTCAAAGGGTCATCCGCTTGGTGCTACAGGTAGGAGAATCATTAAGCTCATTAGGACAAAAGTGTTTCTCACACGTTTAATTTCTGAGAAAATTTGCAAGCGACATTCGCATAGTGGCTTGGCTTGTGTCATAAAAAACATGAAATAGAAAAAATCCCATTATGTGACCCATCAAATCCGACAAGGACAAAAAGGCAAAAAAAAGAGTTGTCACAAAATGTTCAAAAACCATCTTATTGATAACATTATTGATCTGGATTGATGGCTGTGTCGTCTCCTGATGATTGAAGCGTATTGGGCAAAGTCCATTTTTATGCGAGATAAAAATTTACAACAAATTTTAAATCCACAACTCATACAGCAAACAGCACATCATCATCGCTCTCTCTATTAACTAAAACCTTTTATATGCAAAAATGTACACGCAAAAAACCACCGTCGTCCTTTGATTCATTATACACCAGCCACTCCTACCGAAGGCGGAGCATGTGGAATGGAATTGAGAAAAATATTTTCATTGAGTGTACAAAGCAGAGGATTTTTATGTAATATTGTATTTATAGGTAGGGTTTGCCAACGAAGAAATATAAATATACTTAATTATTGGGTTATTTAACTAAGGTTGTCTTGTCATTCAAGTTTCCTATCAATACTATGACAGTAGTCAGGAGTTTGTAAACTGTTTTCGTTTTTTTCTCTCTGGCTCCCCATTATCACAAGTGTGTTGGTAAGCAAGCAAGCAAAAACTGCGTTGAACTGTTGTGATAACAAGCTCAAGGGCCAATGATATCAAGACAGACAGTTATTCATTATAACAGAGTGTATCATTATGCATATAGATTGGGTAGCTGAAGAGCTGAAGTTGTGCTGCTGATGTGTGGGAACATCTTCCTTATCATTCCCATAACATGATCTACTTTTCCCTTTCGAACCCATTTTCTTATTTAATTCAGCCACGATATATGAAGAAGATATTATATTGATGTATTAAAAGCGTTGCTGGGACTCTGCTGCTGCCTTTTGTAAATGAGCACAGTCAGTCAGTTGAGTTTGATTTTTTTGTATTGTGGAATAATATTGTGAAAAGGAGTGTATTTTCTCATTTTTTAAAGGTTTGGCACAGTGTACAGAGCTTTGTTTGCAACTCCGAGGTTTGGCAGGACCTAGACAAGTGGCAGGAGCTAAGATTGCGCTTCAGCATAATTTAGGACTTGGTGGAGCGGTCGTTGTTTCATTATATCAACTTGGATACCCTTCTGCTGCTTCTAACTCGTAAGTCACTACAAAACAATAGTATAATAATATACATTTCTTCATATTACATATTCTAGAAACATAATTCATATTCATCAAAATTAATAATAGTTAAAGTAGTATACAGTCAGGTTGTCAGATTTTTTTGGAAAGGGCAATGAGAGACTGACTGCTCAGTCGAAGAATCAATTTCGGCTTACATATTATAAATGTATAGGATTTTGGTTTTGACAAGGTTTGCAGCAGCTTTTAGTCATATCATCATAACATAACATCATAAAGATAATTTGCAAAAAAAAATCTCAAATATTGATCAATTAAGTGCAAGTACACCGATGCGATGGCTTAATTGAACTACCGGTCTCCCACTCTCAATTCCACAATTTTATTATTTTTATTATCTTTTCAAATGCAAAAGGTATGCACGGCATAATAATACCTCTAATACTAATGTTATTCAGATGAACACACACACCCCATTTGTCTCGCCATAGTCCTCTCTTCCAATTCCACTTGTGGGAAACTTAAAACGGCCTATTTTTTGACAGAACATCCGGAATAATAGTCTTGTAGTTTTGTGTATCTGAGTATCTGACTGACTGGCTGACTGACTGTTTGTGAATATTCCGATTGTTTGTGAGTTTGTTTGTGAGTGTGAGCAGAGCAATTCAGAGAGAGAGAGAGAGAGAGAGAGATCTCACGCCCTCACTCACTCACCTGCCGATAGTGAGCTCCTCTTTAAAAACAAACAATCAAAAAAACATGAACAGCATCCTTACGCTTTAATTTCTTAATGCAACTCTTTTCTGTGCTCTGAGTTCTTCCTTTTTCGCCAGCCTTGTTGTATTTTTTTTGTGACTTGGTGTCTTAACCCTTTTTTAAGGAGCTACAAACTGTCGTTTGAAAACTTTTATTTATTTTTAACACAGTTAAGAAGTGTCCGACTTCAGTATTAATAGGATTTGTAGAACATTGAAAACAGTGTTTAATTATCAATTATAGTCTAGTCATTTTGGGTAAGTCATAAGTGGACGCTTATTGTATTTTTTCCACGATGACAGAAGATGATCATCCTTAAAGTATAAAAGTTGTTGTATGATGTGAAGTGAGCTCGTCTCGTTGCTGATGACGAGTGAGAGTTGTTAAGATCATTTTATTAATTTGATCATGTTATTGCAATGAATAATGAAGAGATAATATAATATTAATAGGTATACTGTATAAAGATATACTTTTAATTCCATTTTTAGAAACGGAAATATGGGTGGAGGTGACGCTTTCAAGTGTGCTCCAGTCTTCGCCATGCTCCAAGCCCGGCTTGATGAAGATGGGGCTAATCTTGTGAAGAAAGTGAATGGCATTTATTGCTTTAAGGTATATAATAGCATCATGACGATTTTAAATTATAAGGTATTACAGTGCTGCTGATTTTGGTAGAGAAGGAACAATTAAGTAAAATTCATTTTATTTTGCTATTCCCCGTGCTCCCTTTCGTAGGTAACCAGTGCCGACGGAAAGGAGGCTCATTGGCTTGTTGATGTGAAGAATGGGAATGGAAAAGTGGAGTTTAACGGATCAGGTATGTATTAGACCACCAATAGCTACAGATAGCGAATGAAATCCTTTATGAAATAAGTGATTATAATAAGTACATATGTGAATCTGGGTAGAGATTCAAATTCACAGTGAGTGAGTGAGTGTGAGTTGCCGTAAATATATGCTAACTGTGGACTTCCATGATTGATTGCAGGTTCCTCCGACGTAACATTGCAGGCTTCTGATCAAGACTTGATGGACTTGATGGCAGGTACTCTTAACGCTCAAAAGGCCTTCTTCCAAGGAAAGTTGAAAATCAAGGGAAACATGGCGCTTGCAATGAAACTTCGCGAATTCCAAAACGAGATCAAAAAGTCTCTTGATGCCAAACTGTAAAAAATGTGCCAAGTTTGTGTGGGATCGTGTTAACGATTGCGAACGTATACTTGGATATTAATATTCCCTGTGAAAATTAAGTTACATTTTCTTATTATACTTATATATGCACAATTTTTTTTGTTTGTAAAGCCGACTTCAATGATATCATGTTTCCTGATAGTCATCCAAAGAAAATATAAACCAAAGTTCAAAAAACCGTACATTTCCTTTTATTACTGTGATATTCGTTGTTCTGTTCTTTCTCAAAATTAGTGATCCTATAGAGAAATGCATTTCTAGATACACGACGATTACCATGTTAAATGTCAAGTTGAAATGGTTTCCAGCTCCAGTTTTCTTTTATTTAGATGCATTTCATGTGGAAATCTATACTCTTCTGTAGCACACAATATGTTTTTCAGAATTTTACCATATTACTTATATGACCAGTGCATTGTGATACCAGATTTATAGAAAGTCAAACAACAAATAAATCAGTAATCATATCATCTTTGGTGTGGGCTGTCAATATCTGTTCACACTTGTTTAATCCGTCTTCCGTATATTAAACCTACTAAATAAATCATAAGTTAGCAATCAAATTATTAATACAGTAATTTTTATTTTTATTTCTGCAAAAGTAGTTGCCAATCTCATTATACCTGCCGAGGTAATGATTGTTTTGCTTGGAAATGTAGGTGAACGAGCAATGTACTTTCACACCTTATGACTCACCCAAACTATAAAAAAAATGTTGTTGTTCCTTCTTTCTTCCTTGGAAAGGCGTAGCGTAATAATACATACACGCATATATTTATACAAACGGAATTGAGAAACATTGTTCGGGTGTACCAGGAAGCCGATGATGATAAACTTGGAATACTTGAATGACTTGAAGTTACCATATTATACTGTTGTTAAATATCCCTGCCAAGGCATTCTTTTTTCGCGTTGTACATATTATTGCATACGTGGCCATCTCATCTTTATTTTACTGCCTCCACAAATTGTTTATTACTTCATCAATTAAGTCATTATTCAATAGCATTTCCTACGATTTTTTTACATGCTAGTTGGCCTTGCTAGAATTGACCTATAATCTCACTTTGACCCGATTTGGCCAATCTTCACAAGTCAATTTGGCTTTGGAGTCTTCTTGGGACGATTCTATTAGCTTCCAACAACAAATTGCATGACCCTGCCAATTCGGTCACGCGGTTTTTGAGCGGCGGTCGGCTGGGGACGACGACGGATCAAAGGGAGACGTATGAACAGACTTACGGACAGGCAAACATTAGAATTGTATAAAGATTTCTTGTAGCCTTTATAATGGAGGATGCATGCGTGATTCATATTACTTAAAAAAGGTATAGAAATCGATCAATAAATCCATTCATATGTAACCAGAACCAGATAATTTATTCATTTGATGATACAGGAGGAGGACGTATAGCACGACTATATCGCGTTAGGCACAAGGCACAATTTATGTATGTGCTAGTCTCCTATGGTCTCTACATGTACGCAAATCGTATATTAGATGATATAGACGCGTCATTTCATGGTGAAAGGAGGTCGGGCTCTGACCCAAGTCGGAAGCAAGTGCCTCTCGTTCTTCGTATGTATATATATATCGTTATTTGGAAATGGAATTATGGACCATGTTTAAATGTGAGCTCTCTAGTGTTGCTGCTGTTGTGTGCGGTGCGGTGATGGTGATATGATGATAAACTTGTGACTTTTGGTGAGTTGAGTATGCATAAAATATATATAAAAAAGTGCATGTTTCAAATGATAAACTTAACTTTTAAAGTCGTTGACCTGGCTTGCTTGTCTTGTCTCTAGTGTTCGGGATTTTTTGATTGTTTATGCTTCCACGTAGAATTGGATATAATATGCTGGATTGAGCACAAGTCGATGATGATGATACTTCATAACTTCATAAACATAAAAGAATAAATAGGGGTTCGTTCGGTTGTACTTACTGACCAAATTCTTCCTTGTATGTACCTACCTTTTATTAGAGCTATTATTATGTATACAGTCGTAGAAGCTATGATACCCAACTTATGGTTTCTGGCTAAAATTTTTGTTTATACATCTGTCAATAATCCGTTGCTGGTGCAATCTTAAGATTCACGAACAGTAAGCCACATTCATTCACACACTAATTCTGGCTATTAAGAGTCCAAGCCGAGCAAAAGTAAAAGTGAAAAATGGATATTGTCGAACGAGTAGGCCAATTTGCCTACAGCGTAATTGGCAAAAACTGGCTTGATATGATAAACGGTATATATATATATATATATGCATGCACGAGGAAACAAAAATCAGCACAGAGATTTGTCATTGTGTACATGTTGAAATTGAAATGAGGTCGGACCAAAAACTAATTTAGTTTCATATTTATATTTATTCTTTGTTTAAATAAATCTTGTAGCAAGTTGCAGTTGCAGTCTTGTAGTTGATTGATCGCATTGTTCTTGTATAAATATTATCATTCTTAAAGCGTTTATTATTATTATTATTAAGATTATACAGAGACTGTGGTCAGGATAGGGGTTTGCAAACTTCTAGAGTTGGAGTTGTAAATTTATTTTTTTAAACCGTGTCCTCCGTTACAAATGTGAATGGGCGAAAGTGAAACCAGACCTGGTTCTGCTGATTAGAAAAATGTTTAAGAAGCATATTAAATGATTGCAAGGGATTATTATGATGGCTACTTACAAGATCAAAATTCTTAAATGTCAACTTGCAGCTGTTTGTTTTGCGGAACTTGTTTTTAGAAAAAGGGTTAGTTTTCTTCCTTATTGCTGGACACTTGTGATACACGTGTCATGGTATTAATGGCTTGTGCCGTTTGTAATTAGTCATACTATGGCGTGTCTGTTAATTCATCCGTTCGAATCGAACTGTAGGTTCAGCGTCTTACCATTAGGTATTTGTCTTATAAATGGAAACCTTACTACAGCCTTTCTTAAGCGTCCAAAGCACATCCCAGTAGTCCGTAATAAATAACTTCCGTATGAATAATCCCTGTCATATAAGTTATGCATGACAAATTGTGCATGGTAGTATGCGCATATATTAATATACAGTTTTTGGAACATACATTTTATATATTAGACGCAAACATGTTGGAAAGACAATTAGTACCACCCAAAATCTCCAACTTCCATTTCGCATAGATGCTCTCGCACCTCCACCTCCACTACCAACCATGCCACCATTGCCACCACTGCATGCCAACGAACTCCACAAAAAGTGAACCTAGTGAAAAGACAAATCATTTTCCGGGTTGTCTTCCATATATTATGCTTGGAGCTCCTATTGTAATCTTTATCTGTCGAATGTCATTGGCACCAGGCTGACTATTTTTCACGGTGTGTGCAAGCTAAGGAGGAAACAAGTTATTGACCTTAAAAGGTCAGTTCCCCGCCGCCGTTGTTGATATGCATGCATTGCTTCCAAATTCTCTAATGTGTTCCATTTCGACAATGTATCACATTTCCATGTGTTCCCCCAAAAATACGTCGTCGTCGACGACGGAATGACGGAATGCACTTGCCATCCAAAACATGATGATGATGATGAATGATTAAAATAGTTTCTTTCATCAGCGTGACAACTTTTAGCAGCGTGGGTTGTCACGTAATAAGAAGAAGAAGACAAGAGACGAGAGAGAAATTCACACAAAAAAATGATTCATCGACTGGGGAGACAGCTCAGGATAATAGTGACTGGTACACAACAAAGAAGGAATAGAAAACAAATACACCTACAGTTTCATACATTTTCATTCCAAAAACCGTTGTTGTTGAAAAAAGGTTGAGGGGAAGTAAGGAAGTATCATGTCATGTGAGCTATTTTCTTCCCTGAGGTGAGGGAGTAATAACGTAACACGTATAATGCATATTATAAGTCAACCAACTTGGAAATGAATTTATCGACAAAACCTTTTTTCTCTTCGTCATTCGATGTAGTAGCTAATGAACTTGGAGAAAGAAACGGTTGAAAGCGGGAAGAGGGATAGGTTTGGAATAACAACACACGTTCCAAACTCCAAGAACAAATTCCCCAGCTAATAGACTTTTTTTCCATGGCAGACAAAGTGCTCTTCCGCTTCCTGACACTCCGACGGTGAGGACAATAAACGTCATATGATTGAATTGAGTTGTTAGTCGTCTTCTTCTTCTTCTCTGCTATACCTTTCTCCTCCTTGGAAAAAAAATAAGTTGAGTTGACCAAGAAGTTGAGTTGGGCAAGTTCGCACTTCCTCAAGTTTCAGACATGACATGACACGCGTTTGAGTGACAAGCCACACATTCACTCTCTCTCCATCTCCTTGTTATATCCATAACATCCAATCCACTTTTCTCTCCCTATTTTCCGAATAGTCAGAGTCAGCAGCAGATGGGTTATGTACATAACATTTATTATTGGATCGGTGAAAGTAAAAGTGGAAGACAAGAAGCCTTTTTTAATGTATGGAGTGCAAGAAACGGTGTTCATTTCCCTATCTCAAGTATCACACAAAGCGATGGTTCGACAACCGGCGTGTGCAGTTCATCAAACTTGGCGAAAAAAAACTTTTTTTTTTGATTTATAACACCAAACCCATATTTCAGGATTTACTGTCCTTTCTGCACTTTAGTTGCAGCAGCAACGCGTGTTTTACCAAGGATGGTCCCAAGTGCATCTAAAATATATATATATATGTCGTGTCGACCCCGTGTTCATCATATTATCATCATAGCCATATGCAAACACGCTTTTTTTTATTAGTGCATTCATCCTTCATCCAACATTCAAAATGAGAAAGCTAACGCCTCTCCATAAATCACACACGAAAGTAAATTTGCAAAAAACCCAGTTGGGACGACTCTCGAGCACATCCCTCTCTGGAACCTTTTGCAAATCTTGCAATTTAATGCAATGGTCAAAAATAGCAGCGTATAGCAAGGAGCCTACTAAAATCTTAAAACTATTATAACTTAGGCGCATAGGTAGATTTTTTATACCTTATCTTATCCCAAAAAGCCAAAAGAAAACACATATATAATGTTATAGTAATTGAGCAGCAGCGGTATACTTACCACCACTCATATTATGAGCCATTTGAAACGGTGAACTTTTTTTTCTCCACATTCTGCCTTCTGCCTACTTACATTAAAATATGTACATACATTTATATAAATCCTAATTGAATGGAGGAGCTAGAGAGAGGCCAACGATCTTAATAAGTAAGGGGAAGTCTTGCGCGAGGAATCCCGTGTTTGTATATATGAAATAGAGTAGATGTCATATTTTCCCAACGTTTCTGGATCCGGTCCGGATAGTCGTATTATAGTCAGTACTCAGTAGTCATATTAAGCTTATTAGACTGTGTGCTTTTGCAAGTTATGCCAACAATTTCAGGGGCCCGGGAGCCAGTCCAAAAGAATGAGCATGAAAGAAAAGTTTTGTTTACCATATATCATTTTTTCTTTCCGCCAGTTAGCCTATATATTATACTATCGACTTAGGTAAGTACTGACTGATATGCAAAAAAAAACTTTTCAAATAAAAAAAAAATACAGGATGCGCCCTGTTTTCACAACTGTTTAACATCGGCATGCCTGGTTCACGGTTATTGATGCATGTGCTCGCGGACATTCGCACACACGGCTTTTTATTCAGAACAGTGAACTATCTCAACTGTCAATTCAACGTCGTCGTTGTCGTCGTCATCATCATCATCATCATCATCATCGTCATCATCACCATTAGCAGTGATAAAAAGGCAAGTAGTAGTAGTTTTGTAGCACTTCTCCAACTCTATTAGTACAATTGTGCACCACGTTTCCGCCTCGGTTCTATCTATATGCTTCCCACTTTGCATGCAAGCGTGTTTTGTGAACCATGCTATACCACGGTTTTGCGGTGAGCGTTTTGGTTCATTACTCCTCACTTTGATTTTTCTTTTATATACACTATTATTATTACAACATGTTTTCTTTTTTTTATTATTGTACGTACAGCAACTTTGGTGGGGAACCACTAAAAAAACTTTTAATTTATTATATAGACAGTTTGCAAAAGTCAACTTGGGAATCAGATTCCCATAAAGATAATATATATTGATTTACTTCATCTCTCACTACTAAACAAATTCTGGGCATAACAATCTACTTTTAAAACTTTTTTTTGTAGTTTTTCATAGAAAGGGGGAAAAAGTGTGCACAGGAACAGACATACTCCTTCTTCTGAATCTGTCGCAGCAGCAGCCACGACTTAACAACACATATTCCCACCTCATACAATATTATAAGTTCATACAAGCTACCGGACCTAAATCCATTAAACATAATACTTTAATGATAATCATCATAAATCATAATAACATTGTTCTGCTGCGTTCAATAGATCAACCTCAAACACGTAGAATTTTTGCAGATCTTTTATAGTTAGCACATCTCCTCGGCTCGATCTTTTTCCCCAGTCCCAGATTTACAAATCTGCAGACATATCATACAACATATGCGACGCTCGCTAGAACTTCATTTCACATAACTGCCATCCATCAAAGGATGACTTACTTGTTAGTTTTTCTCTCAGCCTAAATCCAAGTAATAATTGCGACCTGCAACTGCAACCGAATATTGTGCCTCTTTGTTCTTACTAGAATTTTTTTTGTAGAAACTATATAACTATTATTGTAATTGGGTGTGCAGCAGGAGTAGTCGTAATGGATTTGTGTGGTTCCCGTTTCTCTGGTTTTTCTCTCACTTTTCGTCATTCTATCGCAGTCCCACAATCTCATATCCCCCAAAAAAAACTCACATGGTCGTAATGAGCTTTTTATGAGAGTTTTTTTTTTGCAATCCAACATATTCACCACGAGAAACTGTTACTAGTTTTGCTGTTCTAATACTACTACTACCTATTATACTAATAGTACTGTTCGACTATTCCCTCATTTGAATTAGTACGTGTTTGATGTAGTTGTTGTAATAGTTGTAAACACGGTTGTTGCCAGTTGATGCGGGCAAGTCTGTCTTCTCTTGTCTGCCTTGCCTGCCTGCCTGATTCGTCATGTGTTATATTCGCCATTCGACAGTTGTTTATGGACTAGTCTGTTCTGGTGGTGGTGGCAGAATGTGGAGTGGAGGGAGTAGTAAGTAGTAGCGCCGCCAGTGCAATGCATGCAATGAACTGGCATCCTATATAATCGTTTCGCATACTATGGATATGGGCTATAGTAGAAAGCATGGCATGCAATTCCAACACCCCGACCCGGGTAATATTGCCCATCAGGTCGATAACCCTGAGGGAAAACTTCCCTGTTTTTCAACCACACTTCTGTTCCCAGCTTGGATTATTACTTCAAAGGAACATAACATAACATTTGGGAAACACAACACACAGCAGCGAGAACGCACCACCTAGTTATTAGTTCTGGTAGAACCACGTTGTGACGACGCGATGCGATCTATGTACATTAAATACACAGCCGATCCATATATATAAGTACTTAAGTATATCGCTGTATAATATTGTCCATTAGGAAAACTCTGTGGGCGCAAGCATTACTGTGCATATGTGTATGTATTCAAAAAAAAATATCGCTTTATCGAAAGATTTCCTTGGTGGCTGACACTGTTTCCCTTTTTATTCCTAGTGGAAACCCGCTTTTCCACTTCCAACAGTCAACATCGTCATCATCATCATCATCATCATCATCATGATCAGTGTAAAGCGTTTTTTGTTTTTTGAACTCTTTTTCCCTTTGACTTGTTCAAACTCTGGCTTCGGAAGCGGAAAGACGGGGAAAAGGAACTACTGATGCTGATGATGATGATGATGCTATATGCTCCTTGCTCCTCGATTCGATGCTCATTGAAAGACAAAGTTCAGTGGAAATTTGTTTCAGCTCAGGAAGAACCCACCCGACTCGAAGAGCGCTTTTAAAAAGACGAGTTGAACAGAAGAGACCTTTTGTCGACTCTTTCACTAGAAACGCGACGCCTTTGAATGAGGACATCATCCCGTTGACTTTTTGAGTAGGATGCTCATACTGTGTAGTTTTCTATATAATACTTAAATTTTCGCGTAACAAGATGTGCTATTATATTATGCCATGTGTTTGCAGCAAGCAACTCGCAACTAGTCCGCTTTCCCTTTGTTTGCACAAGGTTTAGACCGAGGATTTTCCTCGTAGATCCAGTACAAAAAGTAGTGAGAATTCCGAGCAAAGCCCACCAAAATTCCAACGAAGCAATAACAAACACTATGAAAATGAGGCTGATAAAGTGGGTGAATCCTCGGAATCCGCTGAAAGTAAGTGGGAGAGAAGAGTGGGCTAATCACTTTTCAAAATTTGTATTGACTAATTATTTCCTGTGTATTTAATTAAATCATCATCATCCCATCTGCCTGAGTCAATATAGAGGTACAAAGAGCGTCGTCGTTTCGCAGTATGTCACGCTAATTAGGCTTCCAAACCGTTTCGCGGAAATGTTGACTTCAATGATGTGCCACCACCTGGCCTTTCGTTCCTTTGAAAAATTTTGTGGAAGTTTCCAATGCAAATATTACCCTTCTTTTGTGCAAACAATTGGGCAACATCTAAAAAGTAAAAGTGATTTCATGCGTGCTCTCACCACGCTCAATGAATATTATTGCTCTTAAATTTTGGAATCAGTTGAATACGTCCTACTTAGTTAATCATCCTACCCGACTCCTCCTGCCTCGCTCAAAGTCTTCTTTCTGAGAAAGGCCACTTGAATAAATACTATAGATAAAAAGCGTTTTCGATCACTTACTGATTTCATGACTGTCAGTGAGGATTGCGATTGCGAAAAACTGTCAACATACAAAAATTTTCCTGTCATGCCCTGCCCCTAATATCAAAAACCACTCCGCCTGTACTACTACGGACTAATTCCCAAGGATTTTTGGTAGTCTTGTTGTCTCACATTCAATCAGTCAGGACACGATAATACAAGTGTATTTGCAAGAGCTACAAAAGCTCGACGTCGGTCATTATCCGCTTTTCCGAGTCGACGAATATCTCTGAAAGGAAATTGAAAATGGGGCGATGATGATGTAACAACTTCAAAAGCCTTTTCATAAGGGATAAAAGTGCCCAGGGTCACCCAATTTTATGACAAACTTGGAAGGAATTATGCTTGTCTGTCAAGGGCCGACAGACTTTATTCATTGAGCAATATTATGTACCCTTTGCAGAAGTCTTTCCTTTCCCCCGACACTGAATTTACAAGAACTTCTTTCAGGTAGAAAGCATTGTGTGCGATAAACGGTGGTCCTCGTGGTGAGCATTAGAATAAATTCAATTTCAACAGGTCAAATATTCACAAAAACGATGCTGCTGGTTGCCTGCTTTTTAAATTCTTCCAATAGAAAGTTGTTGTTGGATGTACAAAATGATAAGGCACCTACTACTACTTTTAGACGACGAAGGCGTGTCAGATAAAGACAGATTACCTACGTAGCCAGAGTCTAATTACATAATTTCTGATAATTGAAAGGAAAAGCGCCAACTGCATGTCACGCCGATGCCGACTGCCGTACTGCCGAGTCTGACATTTTAGGCATACATTTTTTCGTCTTCTTCTTCTTCTTCCCAAAAGTTTGCATATGTTTTAACTTTTACAAAACGAACTTTTTGAACCTTCAACCAACCCTTTTTTTATTCTGAAACACTTTTTTTCTTGGCCGTGTCACAAATCCCATTCTTTACCGTGAAAAACGAGAAGTTTTTCCCACTGCATGTAATAAACCACACATGAAAGTAAAAGTGGCAGAGAGTTACATGCAAAAGCATGGCACTATATGGCACACACAGCCGATAGACATTCTCAATCAAAAATGCTTCCTTGTGTAATCTAGTTCCAAGTTCGTTGCATTTCAAAGGAAACATAATATAGGGAAAAAATGAAGTCGGCAGAGAAGTCCGCGGAGGAATGCGAGTAAAATAAATTACATGGGACTGTACATACGTTTCATTCAACTTTACATTTGTCATTCTGGCATTTGCCAAAAATTTCCAAATGTGTTCTCCCTTTGTAAACGACGGCAGTGTTGATAAACACATGCTCGCGGCGGCTCCTCTCCTCCTCTCCTCGGTTGCATAAATGAAAAGGTTGCTGTTGCTGCTATGCCTGGCGGATGTTGAACCTATCCAATGTTAAAACTTGTAATTTCAATTTTTCTCCGCTGGCCTCATTTTCTAAAATGCAATATCTAAATGGGCTCTTCTCAATAAACATGATGATGATGCCATTCCAACTCCAATCCTCGTCGTTCCTCTACTCTCCTACTTCGTTTCGTCGTGATGACCGATAAGCACAAACTTTCACCCGGCCAGGCCAGACGGACGAAATCGTATCGTTCCACTCCCGCTCCTGGTTTCTTTTCAGAAGAGGCGGAGGACGAGGAGGCCGTAGTAGTACGACACGAAAATATAGCTGAAATCACTTTCTTTTCAAATTCCCTGATATGATATGATATGACATAATTCTCGAGTGTTAGCGAGACTAATGGGATGCTAGTAAAGGAGAAGAAAAACCATGATTTGCTTTCTTTCTGTTTTTTTACAAACTTTTAAGTTGAACATCAGTTGAGCAAGGCATTTTATACGCGAAGAAAGAATGAGTCGGACGGAGTGAGTGCTTTCCGGTTACAATTGGGACAATATTTATGAGTTCCGCTCCCATTCCCCTGAACGAGTAAACCTTTTCCTACACACACACCAACTCACTACTGAAAACCATAAAAGGCCGTTCTTGCTTGGCAATTTCATTTTTGGGGGTAGCAGGTGGTGCACACACAGTCCTATCAAAAAATCACATTAGGATTTTATTACTCTTCTCGGCTCTGTCTTGAGCCTCCATGCTTCAGATTACAGTGCTGCTGTCGTGGTGTATAGCTTGAAGGCTTAAACAGCCCACCGAGAAGGCGATACATTTATATATATTTAGCCGGGAAAAAAATTATTCCACATGTGTACGTTAAATACAAGGGGTTTAAAAATTAATACATGAAATCAGAGTTTCTGGAGAGAGAGAAAAAAAAACTGGATCGCCCAGTCCAAACAAGTTATTATGGATTTCTATGGATTATTATTATCCAATTATAATGATCCATTTGTTTAGATAACATGTACAATTTAATGCGGAATAGCGGAATTATTATGCGAGGAAGCCACACGGAAGCAATTTTAGTCGGTGGTAGGACAAAGCTGGGTTGATAGCGGGCTTGCCTTTGTGACAAGATAGGGAAAAGTGGTTTTTTACAGTCGATAACAAGTCTGAGCATGCATGCCGTCAAAGTAAATTAGGCCGGCAAACGACCGACCTTTAACTTTCAAAAATCAAACTTTAAAGGAAAATTTTTGACTAAAAAGAAAATAGTGATAAATCCCGATAAAATAATAATAAAAATAAAATGGCCCCAGTTTTTTGCAAACAAGAAGAGCACGCTTCCTGCTTGGGGAAACTAGATACGGCTCACCCAACCCAACTGACACCCTATATTTTTTCTTTTAGTTTTTGGGTGCCTGCCTATGGAAGGGGGTTTGGGTTTTATTATGGAAGCAGCTTCGCTTCGTTTGTGAATAAATGGTTCTTGTCATTGATAGTAAATTGATTTGCCAGTTTGTTCAATATCAGCCCATCAGTTTGCAACCACTGACCTCAGCCCCACTCCGACAGAGGAGCGTGGTTAGGTTGAGGTTCGGCTTTGGCATAATATTTCACGCTCACATTCCAATTGCTGCGATGTAACAAACCTTCACCCTTCCTTCCCCACCCATATTATTATTCCCCTGACTGATGTGAATAAAAAGGAGGAGGAATTCCTGAAGGGCATAAAACCACCCCAGCCAGCCTTCCTGGGTTTTCGCACACTCGCACTCGCCATCCCTATTCCCTTCTCTGTCCAGCATTGCTGCATCTTTTAGCCAGAGAAAAAATAATGTGGAAAAATATAAATGAGGTGAGTAGTCTATTCTATATATGCATACATTACCATTTCCTTCTTTTTTAGTTGTTTATATATGGCTCGTCGACTGCAGAAAGTTTCGTGTTGTTGTGGAGGATGATGTCTAAGCCTAAAATAGCGCTGCAGCTTGATACGGTGTTACGGTGGTCGGTTCAGGTTGGTGGTGGTATATGGAATGAGGAAACCCTCTCGTATTTAAATTTTAAGCAGGTTCACGTGCTCTTTCTTACGGAGCGAGTGCCGGGTCCCTGAATATTCACCGCCGATTTGCATAATATATGATCCCTGCAATTACGGATTCTGTATGAGAGACCATCTCTAACAAATGAAAAACATGATGAGATGTTACAGCCAAGGTTCAACGCCAACTCTCTCTCTCTCTCTCTCTCTCTCTCTCTCTCTCTCTCCCCACCTCACAGGATACATCTCCCAGTAAATAAGTACATGTAATCCTCCACAATTTTCTCTAGGATGACCTTTCTTTCAACTAAAACCTCACCTAAAAGTGTGGTCCTTGAGAATATTCTCACTTATTCTTTCACACGAGTTGTGTCATCCTCCAGCCAGAGTCTGGCAATAACTACAAAAGGTTTACGGTTGACGGCGGCGGTCTTCGTGGTGGTACAAAACCATGATTTTGATGCTCTCGTAACGTGGTTACCTAGAGAGAGTGTGAGAATGAGAGAGAGAGAGAGAGAGAGCTGGTAAATATAGTGAGTATATATGACTGGGTGTAAATTTTCAGGTGAAATGGACAAAAGCCCTTTTCATGATCACCCTTTTTTACAACTTGCGTCGTCTCCTTCCTTCTTTCTGCATCATCAGCCCCTCTACCCTATATAAAATAAAGGCACTTCGCACGACACTTTTTATTTTTTGACAGATAATGTGTGTCAAAACGTGCGAAATACATATAACTCATTTTAGAACAGCGCCATGCCAAAATGGACGACGACGACGACGCTTCCCCCTACTCCTCCTCTCGCCGTGCGTGGCGTGGTCCTAAAATATAAGGGGGCAAGATTCCCGACGAATTTTGTTTCTAGCCATTAATAATTTATAACTAGTTATAAAATTATAGAAGCTAGTTAGACCTCTCTCTCTCTCTCTCTCTCTCTGTCTCTCTGTGAGTGTAGTGGAGAGAGGAAAATAAATAACGTGGTAGTATGTAGGTTAATGGTTTTTTCGGCTGTCTAGAGCATGGATGCAGAAACAGATGTTCTGGCTTGGCGATGCATGTTTTTTTGTGGGCAGCAGGAGCAGCAGCAGCAGCATCATCGGAGAGCAAAACTCTCCTCATCTCTCTCTGTTTTTTACTTTTTTTTTACATAGCGTCGTCTTCTTCTTGTTCGCGTCTCCTCTTCTTTTATCTTGTATTTTTTTATTATTTGGAAGCTCAGCCCGTCAATGCAATGATGTTCGCACAGTTACACTCACTCTAAACTTCTCGTCAGCAACAAATGTTGAATGTGCCTAGCTTTGAGCTAGCTTTGAAATACAAGATGCAAAGGGAAAAAGCAGAGAGACATAAGAAAAAGTAGAAGAGAAGAAGATAGAAAAATTATTGTATTATGACTGTTGAGCTCTTCTCCTTCCTTCTCACAACTTGCTTCCTAAAAGAAGAAGACGAAGAAGAAGAAGCCTCCCTCGTCAACAAAGGCCATTTACCCACAAACCAAAGCCGGGGCTGCCTTGTGTTATGTTGCCTCTCTCTCTCTCTTGCGTCTGCTGTTGTGAGACAGATACGTAACGGGGGCTACACCATCCATACCACCACCGCACCGAACAAAAACAGAGCAAAAAGAATCTCTGATTTTTTTTCCTGGTGTGTTTCTCAATTGTACAGGTTGTGTGAATCATGCAGGACGGGATGAAATCTCTACTTCTATATCTTATACAACACTACTACTTTACTTTACCTATGTTACATGACATTACTGAATCTCTGAGTCTGTTGCTCTTTGTGTGAAGATGATCATTCATGATGATGATGATGATATGAATGTACCTGATTTCTTTCATGATGATGGGTTCGTTCGGTTAATAGGAGCCTCGCAGACACGGTAAAAAACTCTATATTATTATTATTATGCCTAAATAAACTGGGGATAGAGTAAAGATAAAGATAGAGGGAGGGATATATTCATATTGTGAGTGCGTAAGTCCGTACACCTGGCCCTTGCTCGCAATTTTGACAGGTTAGAGCAAAGTAGTAGCTGACACTAATTTCATATCGGTCACGTTAGCTTTAATAATGCATTGCATGGCAACCTCCCTTTTAGAAGTCACAAATTCATTTGGTTTCAATTTTCCTCGAGGTGGTAGTCAAGTGACCCATTGGTTATCAATGTGTGTTTGTCTGTCGTTGACCGTGATTTTATTACTACAAAAATAATAATAATCGGTATATTGATACCGTAAAAATCAGTTAGTCTACTCAGATCAGCGCTGTTAGCTCTGACTGAACTGCATTTTCAAGAAAGAACAATACAACTAATAATAATAATAATAATAATCGGTATATTGATACCGTAAAAATCAGTTAGTCTACTCAGATCAGCGCTGTTAGCTCTGACTGAACTGCATTTTCAAGAAAGAACAATACAACAATGCTCATGAAACGACGAGGCATCATCATCGGAAAAGCTTTTTTTAAACTACGGAGGACTTGATAATAAGATTTTGCTGAATAATGTGAACTTTGCTGGGTCAGACACAGCAACTGAAGTCGCAAGTCAAAATTTGAACGATCCAATGTCGAAGATATATGAAAAGCATTAAAGACATTATGGTTGTCTGCCTCCATCAATCTACCGTTGCGTTTGCTAGTAAAAAAAACACGAGCATCATGATGAATCATGAAAAATCTGCTAGCAATAATATACACCATGTTTATGCCTTGTTTTTATTTTTAATCAAGTTTATTGCGTATTGACAACAAAAACAACGGCGTAATCTATTTTTTTTAAATCCAATAACCTGACGCTTTACTCGTCTTCTCCTCCTTTATGCCCAATAATAAAATCTATTGTCTTCCAATGTTATAGCCTTTTGAGTAACCTGCCTACAGTCATAAAGATAATGGAAGGCAAGACTGAAACGTGTATTGTCAAATTATCACGCGATTTTGTGACATCTTTCCGGGGAAACATTTACAACTGTCTGACGTGTGGGCCTACTAGCTATGATGGATGGCAAGGTGGTATTTGGTTGGAGCATCACTACAAGCACCGTAAAACTTTTAATAATTGCCGGGCCGATTTGTCTAGTCGCTTACATCTTTATATCTGTCGATCGATAGTAGGAGCAAAGACAAGCCATGCATTGCCATGCATTTCATTTTAAATGAGTTCGATGAGTTGTTCGATAGATTTAAGCAAGTTAAGTTCAAGTCAATGCCCGGCCGTTTATTACGTTTTACGGTATATTTTTTACACCTATACAATTTTCCCTTGCTAACCCAAAAAATCCACTTAAGAGCATCTTCATCATCTTACATCCATTTTCACATATCTCTACGTTGTCGTTGTGTTATTGTTCCTCTTTGTAGCGCATTAAACGAAGCAGCTTGTGTGTCGTAGGTTATGAATTGCCCTGAAGGAATTTAGAAACTGTTGGACGCGTATACACATCAAGTCATCATCATCATCATTGTTGACGACTACTAGGGTACCCCTGTTAATTACAAAGATGTGAAGCTCCTTATTCAGCTAAAGTGCTCAGATTGTTGGATGGCGGTGGTGGTGAGGATGATGATGATGATGATGAGTCTCCGAAGAAAACAAAGAAACCCGAGAGTGTCAGATATAATAATAATGCAGCTACGCAAAAAGTAATATAATTTACATATTATCTGTATTTTATTACTGCACCACCTCTTCTTCTTGGACAAAAATAATTTGTGTTTGTGTAGCATTTTTACATATTACGAGGAGGAGAGGGAGGAGTGGAGGACCAGCGAAAATCCGTTGCCCACCATTCCAAAACTCTAATCTTCCTGCATATTGTGTCTGGTCTGTTAATGAAATGAGCTCCGGAACGGGTACACTTTTAAAAGTAATTTAAAATATCTACATAACCAGAGCTAAGCAGGAGGTAGGTGTTTGTTGAAAAACAGTCGTAAAAATGAAAAAAATAATAAGAAGACTCACAACAACAAGCTCTCCTCTCTACTTACTTACGACCCTCGCCATTAACTTGGGGTTCGCTGGTGTGTGCGTGTATTCTACTACAAAAGCATATTATTACTATTACAACTACGAACGTTACATATAGAGGCAGGCAGTATATTTAAAAGTTGTTCTCTGTAAAGCCCTTCATAAATGGTGTGTTCTGCTGTCATCAAGAAGAAAAGGGAAAAGCAAAGGTATCGTTCGTCGTCCTCAGCGCGAGCTTTTTCAGCTTCCTCATCACATCATCATCCTATAGCGAAACTTTAAGTGCATGTCTGCTAATATGTTGTGTATAAAATAGAGTATTTGCTACTACTACTATTTCCATGGTGGTGGATGAGGCTATATATATGCCACCACCACTTCTCTCTTCCTGAGTCCCCAGTCCTTTGTTTGTGTGTGTGTGTGTGTGTGTGTATGTGCGTTTCTCTCCTCTCTCTGTAGCAGGTTTAAAAGTTTCCATCTCTTCACTTCCATCGATTAACGTCCAGTGAGCCCTACCAAAAAAAATGTAGCCTTTCTTCATAATGCTATGCTCCTGCTGCTCCGGCTGCTGCTGTAATCGTGTGGTTTGAGTCTCCTCAAGAAGAATCGCATCGTAAGGGTACACAGACACACACACACACACACACTTGAGCATATATATATATATACTCTCCCAGTAGTACTCTTTGGTGGTGGTAGTTCGTTCACTCGCTCCACTCCTCGCTTTGCAAAACTCCCTTTTCCACTTCTCCCTTCTTATTCCCTTCCCCTTTCCACGGGCTAAGGCCCTCTTCTCTCACTTAGGCAGGCAGGCAGGATGATAGCAGACAAAAGGAAAAAGGCTTTACTTTTAAAATTATATACTTGAAATAGGTATTGGATGCACCAGAAGAGAAGGAGAAACACTTGCTACATATGTATTTATTTTGTAGAAGCTTCCTACCAGCAAAAAAAAAGAGAAGAGAACACGATACACTATATTCCAGAGAGAGAGAGAGAGAGGAAAATATGGTTTTAAGGCATAATATCATCTTCTGTCTGATGAGGTATACCATGTAGATAGATATATTATAAAAGAAAGTGATTGTGAGACAAGTAGTTGATAGTTAAGGCACCTTGTATAATATGGATTGTACTTGTATATTTTTTGTATTCTTTTTCTTCTTCTTCTTCTTCTTTATACAACTTCTTGCGGAGACTTGACTGGAGTCCGGTGGTGGAGAATGTGACCGTCATCGTCGTCGAACTACAATGGGACTTAAGTTTGTGTCTTTCTCGTAAAATGTCTCTCAGACTTTTTTTTACCACTCTTCTCGTCTCCTTTGCGTGTAGCTTCTTCTTGTTGGCTACATGACATCACAACATCATCTGAGCACTTTCTTGCCTTTGGGCTTTTAAATCTTTATTGCTCTCTCTACGGTAAGCTTAAAGCAGGAGCGCTAATCCGCGAGTGCGAAGAGTAACTCACTATTCATGACTCTACTTTTGATTTTGATGGATGCATTCATCTCAAAATCTGTGAGTGGAGTGTTACGAATGGGAGAGAGATGAGGCACGTCATGTATAGAGGTGGATTAATGTGGAAATTGCAATCTCTAGAAAATTTCCCAAGCACCACGTACAACCTTCTAAAGGCATATACTATCCTCTTCTAGGTGACAATTTCCCCATCATCATCATCATCATCCCCAGTTGACATAAGTCTGAAAATCCTCGGGAGGAAGCAAGCATTCATTTTCGCCTGCCACCTTCGTTAGCCCGTTCAACGTCTCCTCCTTCCTTGTCATGATCGTCGTATTCAGACATTTTCAAGAAAGTTAGCTTGAGACTCATGTAGGCAACTTGTAACTACCACTTGAATCGCGAGACAAGAGCCTTTTTCCATAATATTATGCAATTCGCCGAGACATTTCACTCGGCTCTGGATTTCAGAGCTCTCTCTACCCATCCCATTCCGTGTGCCAGCCTGATTTTCCTGCTGATGCTGATATGTTCCTATATACTCCTGACAAAAAGCGATGTAATTATTATTGATTATAAAATGGGAGTGGAAAATGGAGGAAACGGGAAACGTTCCCCATCAGCCGTGCCGTATACGTACCAAAGCAATGATGTTTCCTTGGCTGACTCGCTTTCCTGTTGGATTAGCGGAATATGAGGAGAGACTTTTTGCAAAAGTGTGTCAAGCACTTTTCCTCTTTCATTCGAGGAACAATACAAATATTCATTATGTACCGTAAAACACTGAGCGCTCCACAGTTTTCATCATTTATGATTTGAGTCGGCCTTTATCCGTAAACACCGGGAAATTTTGCAGGAGTATATATACATACCTAATAACTGTATAAGTGTCGTCGCATGGTGATCAGTCAGGATTGTATTGTAGAACATAAGTATTTTATGCCTATTCACAAAGTTATGCAACATTGGAGGTGTAGGAAAAACTGGATAAACATGTGCTACCTATTTATTATTATTACGTAGGGAAGAGACGTGCTGTGTGATTATGAAAACTAACAAAAGATAAAAAATTAGCGGATTCCTCGTTGTTCCAAACATGCCGGAGGAGGAGCGTCATCATGGAGCGATACACAATGGATTCGGAGTACGACGCAACTGCATAAACAATATATTGCATATTAATTATTGATCTGCTATCTCCTCTCTTCTATATATCCAGATATTATAATAAGGAAATCAAACCCAGCCAGTGAACTTTGGGCACATTTTTTTCCATCGTGCAGAGCAGATATGATGACAAAGGTAGATATGATTCTGAACAAGATATATACCAAACTTCTGTTTTCTCACAAAACTACTTCCCTATGTTTATTCCACCATCACTACTTACTTCAAAAAACTTTTTTTTTATTTCCGATAACTGCAAATGATCCCCTAGCTACTCTCAACTTGGTTCCCAAACAACCCCTTGAAACAATAGTAAGCGGAAGTGGAGAATTTTCCATCTGTATGAAACTTCCTCGCTTATTTTTTCTCCTGTAGAAATATGCATAAAAAAGTAAAAAAAAAGACGAAGAAGTTTTCTTCGGAGGGATACTTGTTTTTCGCATTGCTCAAAATGCACAAAATCCATTCCAGGAAGGGGAAGTGCCACAGAGCAGTCCGCCGCCGCTCACTTGGTCCAATGTGGCACACAGGAACCGAGGGAAAAGAAGTAGGCCAAAAAGTAGGAGTAAAATTGAATCAGCATTAAGTCCTCCAGCAGCGAACTATCATTGGCTGGAAGGGAAAATGGGAATAATGTGGACAATCATTTCTTCATTCAATATGATTTATGACTTCTCTCTCTCTCTCTCTCTCTCTCTCTCCCTCTTTATTTCATTAGTAAAAAAGGATGAGCGGCCCCGGCGTGGCCCAAGTTAAAGTTAAAACTTCTTATTTCCCGTCGTGCACTCTTGTCTTAATATTATGGATTTGTAAGGATCCTCCTGCATCTTTTCCATCCCACTCGCTCGACTCCTTTCAAGTGAACTACTTGCATATTTATATGAGAAATATTCAATACAAGTCCTCAACCCGCACACACGTTTTACATGACTTGGCTATTCGTGTGAAATTCGTGTTTGGAGAAAAAGTTGTGTAAAAAAGTCTGCATGTGTACGACTTGTTGTTTATGTATAAGCCTGTCTGCAAAGAGGAAAATCCTTTTTATCTTTGTCTTCTTCTCTCCGGAATCTTTAGTGAGTCAATAGTGGAAATGCTATGGTGGCTGGCTGGTTCTGCAGCAGCGGGACTAGTTTGCGCTTTGACGTGGTGGATAGGATTGAAAGTTGGGTGTAAACCCTGCTCAGCAGCAGACAGGGAACACAAGTTTCTCGAAAAGTCGCAATCGCAAAATCCTCTCTCTCTCTCTCTCTCGCTCTCTCTCGCATCCTGCATGTGTGGGATTTCGGAGAATTTCTCGAAAGTAAACTGATGATTGACTCATGAAAGCAGGTGATTTTGATGTCTTTTCCCCAGAATTTCTCAATTTTATGCATATCACCCTTTCTTGCCGATTATACGTGACGGCTAATTGAGAAAATTATATCTAGTCACTGTGTAAAGCTGTGAGCGGCACCTTAGCCAAACATTCATTTTCACATTCGCGTTCTCTTCTTCTTGAAAACCACGAAAAAAGTAAAGTTTTGTGGGACTTGCCCTGAAGCGGAAACGACTTTATGAACTATGCATGGTATTATGGTATATGATGAAGCCAAGTTAGTTCCCCTCTTGAGAGAGCATAATCATGAATTTGAGAATTACCCTTGAAACGAATAAATAGTTCACGATTATTTTGGAGAGATAGTCCCACTCCAACTCTTTCTCTCGAGGCAGTCGCCCTCACAGAAGATGGAAGAGAGGAGAGGTGGAACTCGCCCTCTCCTCTCTGTCCTGACTGAATAGAGAGCATTTTCAGACAAGAGGACCTTATTGTGTATAGTATTATATTATCGCATTGCATTGGAAACGAATCTTCTCGGAATCCTGCTGCAGCTTCTGCTGCTTTTTCCCTGTGTGCGTTATCAGGATTACACTTACTTACTTCCATGAAAATGTGTAACAACCCCGGCGTTGGTTGCACCAAATTCCGCACAAAATCCACTTTTATTCACGTAGAAAGAAAGAAACACATAACGTATGTGTAGTTTTATTATACACCTTCCCACCAGAAGAATCTACGACGTTTTTCGTCGGACGAAAGAGAGAGAGAAAAAAAATCATCACAAGAGAACACTGAGGGAGGAGAGGAACATAACGTTTTTGCCTGCTTTTTGCTCGGGTCTCTAACATAATGTGAACCTTTGTTCAACTCAATTTTCATCCCTTTCATCTTCTTGTCGTCGTCCGACCAACGACCGACATAAAAAGAAGACTCGTCGACTCGCTCTGGTGTGTGTAGGATGTTTCCAACTAGAACCTGTAATTAATTTAGCGATCAGGATATTATGGCAATATTCGGCTAGGAAGAATGCAATATGTTTTTTTACTCCGTCGAGATCTTTTTTCTCATTTAATACATCATGATGCTGATGATGATGATGACGGCATATACTTGGAGAATTCAATTCTGCCTTTGCTAAGTATTTTTATTTACTGAGGGCGCGGTGGTGGCAGGAAGGAGCTATAGGAGCAGAAAGCAGCAGTGGTTGGTGACCCGTGAGATACTTGTTCGATTTTTAAGGAAGGGGATGATGATGATGATGATGATGACTGACGAAAAAAGTGTACAATACCCTATAGACCATTGGTGAAATTGGTTGCCTATAGACAACACTCCCGAGACGACTTGAGCATAATATTACGAGTAGTAGGCCCAACAAGAGGAGTTGTAGTTTCTAGTTCTTTGTTCGCATCATCAGCATCATCATCATACCTTGGTTGTAAAAGTATCCAGGGATCTTCGTCAACAGTGTTCACAAACACTACTTATCCTCAGAATCATCAGACAACCAAACCATCAGACTACTTAAACCAAGTCCTACCGTGGTTTCGTTCGAGTGGATGGATGGGCTGCTGCTGATGATGGGAAAAAGGTAAAAATGAAATGAAGCGACAATAGAAGATGTTAACCCCTCCGGCTAGTCAGCAGCAGCAGCAACAACAGCAGATAGCTGACTTATAACGTTTCATTTTCATCATTGCTATTGCTAATCCCCTTGAAATATATATATATTTTTTTCACTTTGGAGAGATGGGATAGAGTGAGTAAAAGGAAGGGACGACGACGACGAGGATGAGCTGAGCACTTTCAGGTTGGACGTTTCTTCTCTCCTTGTTCTGGAAAGAGAAGAAGAAAGAAAAGGCTGATGATGCTGCTGCTGGTGTAATAGGCTAGAAGAGTGTAATTATGTTTATATGCGGTGTGGTGGTGGTGTGGTGGTGCATGCATGCTTTTGGATGCAATGCGGCATAGCCCAATTGTATTTAACTTGTTGGGTCGTCGTCGTCGGTGGATTTTTTTTTGGATACTATATATATACTACTACCACCTCGATCGGAGAAGAAGAGTCCACGGAAACTGGCCTAAAAACATCCTTTTCCCCCTCACTTACTTACTTACTTCTGCACTGCTCAACAAACGACGAAATGCTCCTTTTAAAAAACCTGGTGATGATGATGATGATGCTCTTCTTCTGTTTCTCTGTTTTCTTATTATTCTTCTGTTTGTTCCTTTTTTATATGAGTTGAGCTGGCTGACACAAAAGAGGTGTAGTGTAGACAGATGGTGCTACTATATTCCAATCTGTTTGCCATTGTATTACCACCTAGCTAGTAGTTGAATCCAGAAACACGTAAGCATTATTAAGGAGTGCGGAGCAATCCTTTATG
>JAANSN010001126.1:0-38274 GCA_036850665.1 Dicranocentrus wangi | reverse complement strand
ACGCAAGACATTTATGCACACACAAAATGCTTAGGCTGCCACACACTCTGCTACTCAACATTGCATAGTATAAGTCAAAAGCCTGAAATGCGTAGCCTGTTCAAAGTTTGTAAATTGATCCCATGTGAATTTATTGCCGTCACAGAAAAGTAGCATAATATGGTTTGCTCTCCCACTCTCGGCTTTGCCTTTTTCTCTAAAACCTTGCAAAAGGGGAAAACAAATAGCATCTATAAAGTAAACTAGCGTGAATAACGTGTATATGCAATTTGTGCTCATTGTTTTACCCCATTGTAATAATAATAACATAGTAGACGTTACACTTTCAAGAAAAATATGACATTTAGAATCACGAAACATATATAAGTTGTTTGTATACAACAAAGGGCAAAGAATTGGGTTCTTTGTATATTTTTCTCGTAAACAATATGACCAAAATCTTTCATCGTCCAACCGTAAATAACGCGATGCGAATAAAATAATGTTATGTTGTTTCCCTCCTTTCCATTCTCCATCGCTTTGCAAAGAGGGTAGACTTTGGGATATAACGCCACACTTGGAGCAATCAGGAGTGAATGTAACAGACCATTTAGGCTACTTTACAGGACAACATGTACATAACTCAGGAAGCGTGAACTAGCAATAAAAATGAAGCACGGATGGTCGAACACGGGAGATTCATATTGTGAAATTTGGGTAATAGGATGATGCTCTCCTGGATGCAGTTATTCGCAATCTTTGAGGCTAAAGCACAAACAGAGCGTGGCACGCAGCTACATTGTTTCATATTGTTTCGAATCTGCAACAGCACTAAAATATCCTACCTCATAACAGACCAAATTGCTAGTATCTGAAAGCGTATACGAAATTACTAAATGTACATTCCTGGGCACTACTAACCATAATATATTTCATAAACCAAAATATGAAAGTAAATCATACATAGTTTTCGTAGGCATAGGCAGCCTATTTTCTCATATCGCACAACTAGGAAATGTGATATGGTGAAAGTCTTCAATTTCTGTGTACTCCTGAAATCAAGCCTTATTTCCGTTTCGTACCATCGTCGACGAGAGGAGGAAGGAAATGAGAGAAAGGTTGGGGAACCTCAGTCTTCCTTATAATCACGTCTGCAGCAACTTCCCTCCCTCCCTATCAACAGGCAGTCAACCCATTTCTCCTTTCATTTTCTCCGCTTTCCATTTAACTACCCCTACACCCCCCACCTTGCTATACCTATCAGCGTGTAATTTAAACATGCAATCTAGTTAGACATGCATATTACATAATGTTCGGTTGTCACTGAGCATATCAATATCAAAGGACGGTGGTTAAAAGCAGTGTAGAAATTTGATTAGCGATATATTTCCTCTTCAACTTTGCACCACCCGCACCCATGATATTGATTGACTACGTTAAATGAAATGCTACATATATGCGTATTATTTTTTTCAATTGTTTCCAGTGTTGTACACCTTTCCACCCCTGTCATCAAAGAAGCCAGAACCCCGTCAATCCCCACAATGCTCATGACCGGTGCGGCAGTGGAGTTGTTGCAACTGTGAAAACGTGGCTCTCTGTAATATTACACTGTTTACAAGACTCAGCTACCCATTTCGTGTTCACCATCTCGCCAATAAAGATACATACGTCATTGTGTATTGTTTCCTTTTCGCTTTCGATGTTGTTCGGATCATGCCTCATGGCTTGTCTATCGTGTTAGTGATTTCTAAACCAAATGGACACTCATTTTGTCCATCGTAGCGGCGAGAAGAAAAACATCTACCGTAAGAGCACAGAGCCCCGATACATATACATCACAGTCCATCATCATCATCATCATTGTGTGTATGTGCGTCATTAGCGGAAATATGAAACTCGTTGAAAGAAGTGAATGCGAGCACGAGCTTCCAGCCCTTCCATCCCGTGAACTAAAGCAGTTTCATCTTTGCCTAGTTATACTCGAACACTCAGGAATGTCTCTCAGCGCTCCCCAGTAAATCTTCACATTTTCTGATCGTTCTTTTACGGGAGCTCAAACATATTAACTGGGTAATAAGTTAGTGAGCTAGTAAACTACCGCGAGCGGGTGTATAAAAGACACAGAGATCTATATACAGATGAACCCGAGAAGATTACGGCATATAAAACCCCAACAGTCAACAGCTGCTTCTCTTTAGAGCTCCCAGTTATTATTATTATTACCTATAATATGATCCATAAGCCGACCAGACACCATCATCACCATCACAGGTCAAGTTGGAGAAAAGATAGAGCTGGAGGGAAGGAAAGCACATATTGCTTGGGTAAATCGGACTGAAAAAAAAACTGAAACGAGAAAGCCTTCCCCTTCCATCACGATATCCAAGGAAAGAGAAAGAGCGGAAAGTCATAAACAGTTTCCTGTATAAAACGAGGGAGAGAGAGGAAGAGAGAAGAGGCTTGGAGGCTTGGTTGTGTGATGTAATGCTATCATCATTTCTTACAAGTAAATACTCAAGTAATACGTGTGTACGGTGGGTTTCGTGTAATACCGTTTGTAACGTGTGTCTCCGTATGGATCTTATTTGCTACATGAGAAATGAGTGGAGAAAGAAGATTTTCGAGATAAAGTTCACCCGGGGAGGAAGAGCCGTGGGTGTAGTGAAAGTATGATGGATGTTATGTGCACCAATACACACAGGATTCGCTTATACGGGGAAATTGGATCTCTTGTATTATTAGTATTATTGGTTTCTAATGGCTCGGAGTGCATGCGTTCAATTTCAATTCCTCGACGGTGTGAAGAGGAAAAGTGACAGTGCCATCCGGATTACCCAGGGATATTAAAGACTCTATATAGCTTGAAGAATGCCCGTGTCATAAACTAAACCAGAGATGCAATATATAGCATATCAACATATTATTCTGTATACTTTTTTTGTTCGATAGCATGGCACACAACAGCGCATCTCGACATTTACCTTTCATTTTGTTCCCCCAAAAATGACGTTTGAGATCGAACCAGATAAAAAAAATTGAGTGTTACACATTCGCAAAGTTTGACGCTTTCTTCGGATCTGTAAAGAAATGTCGCGTTCGTGGGAGAAATGAGTGCAATGTAATTGAAACATAGTCACGCAACATGTAACTATCATGTTGTGTAGCTCTCTGGAGGATTTTCGATGGTGCTCTCGATACTGCCGCCGCTCCTTCCTCCACGCCACGAGTTCCTTCCGCTTTAACCGGGTATATAATATGTGTAAGATTGTGTCTTGTGTCAGAACACGGGAATTGGATCTCAAGCCGAGGAAATTGCTTTGAGAGGAAGATTATAACTGGGCATTCGACATATTTTTTTTCCAATTGGGTTTTCCATATGGTGCAGTAGTGTGTGTCTACCTCGAAATACATAATTTACTTCCTACCACTCTTCATTCCCTGGTGCTGGTAAGCGGAGTGCCTGGACTGGAGATAAATCAAGTGACAGGCATATCTCCCCGTGATCATTAGAATGGGAAGGGACAGTGATAGAGGACAGGTGACTGCGGGTAACAAAGTTACGAGTTATATATTATGAAACACTCTTTTGACACTTTTGGCGTGTGCTCCTTCCCCTCCTCGTATTTTTCTCTCGACGAAGAAATGCCAGAGTTGATTGTCGTGGAGAAAACCAGGTATTGGTTTCACTGGTTGTTTTCATTGTCACTGCGAGAAGTAGGGCACAAAAGCTGATGTGACAGTTTACTGAAGTCTCCTCTATAGACACTCCCTCATCCCCGAATCATAGGCCACTATGGCCTGTGCATTGTCTCCAGAAGGGTTTTCCGAGGAGGATGACAACAATGACGATAATCAGACAATACACAGTAGTAGCGATCTCGCAGACACGGGTTCCGTTATTGGGGTGTCGGGTGCTGCGAGTGGCGGTGGTGGTGGTGCGGGTACAGCTCCGAGTTCACTTTCCGCTCATGCTTTTCCTCAAGGATTTCCGGAAATCAAGACCAAGAGCATTGAACGTACTCTCATTCCACTTGTTCAACAGGTTAGTTGCCAACCGTTTTCTCTTTTTCAGCCCCGACTGCTTATGAATGTAACGCTGCATTAAAACCTTTTCTCCCCAAGTACATCCATACATCACAAGCACGACTTGTTTTACGTCATACTATACTATATCTTCAATAGTTGGTCCCGAATAAAATCTACATTTTATGACTATATAGGAGGTAGGCCTAAACTGGCTGGTGTCACAATACCAGTTATAGGAACTTGCCCATTATTACGCTGAAGGAAGAAAGATGCAGCTTCTCACCGAAAATGGGGGTTCTATATACACTGTACCATACCTTTTTCCCACCTACAATTTCCACAACCTCCATTTCCAGCAAAAAGCCAGACAATAAAGTGTGCGTAGTAATGTACACAGCACACACGCTCAAGATATTGAATGAATTGCTCAAAAAGCTCCATGTCTCATGCATTATTCACTTTTACAAGATACCATACTCGCAAACACTGCCCACTTTTATTACTCTTGTTACGGAGTAAAGTACGTACCTACCTGCATACGTAAATCGAGCAACGCAGTCATCTCAAAGCCTACCAATGTGTGCGTGTGTGTGTGCTTTCCAATGAAATTTTGAACCGCACTCTTACGTATTCTCCTTTTTCTCGCCTTTTCTCACTCTCTTCTCCAAGTGAAAATGGATGACGGAGTGGGAGAGGCGTTGTGGGATTCATTAATTTAAATGCATTCATTACTCTTATTCTCACGTGAGAATTATTATCCGACCAAGTGCACATCATTTTTTACTTTCACTCACTCCACCACCTACATTTTCATTCAACCCAGAGAAAAAAATAATATATACGCTAAATACCTTATATACTGCGCCAGAGGAATCAAAATCCTACACAGCCAGCTTATAAGATTAAATGTACTCGTATGCTAGAAAAAATCCCACCTGTCCTGATCACAGTAAACCGCACCTGTCGCCTTACTTTCCAGCACATAACAAAAAGAGCCTAAGCATATGTGGTGGTGGTGGTGGGGTTTCTTTTTAGGAATGAAGGTTGCATTAATGGCAGTCGTAAAAAATCCACATGGGCCTGTTCCCAATGAAGTGAGCATCAGTCACGTAACACGCCAGTGGGAGGTGTGCGATCTTAGTGGAACCTATTGTACACTTTTATCATTGAGTATTGAGCCTTGCTATTTTTAAAAGAAAATTATACAAGAAATTTTCTGGTATGCATGTGCCTTAATATCCATCGGCTGAACGGGATAAAACACAATTATAACATAAATACCTGGTATACCTCTCTCACGAACAGACATGAAGTGGTGATCTGGTGTGGAGCAGATGCTCAAAGGGATTCTGCACTGGATGTGTGTAATATCCGATAAGAAAATTCTTTTCTCAGACTACACCCATCCTCCAGCCCGAACATTGGATTTTTCACGAGTTTCGTTTACTTATGTACTTTTACTTACCTAGACCGTGAAATATTGAATTAGTGTCTGTCAAATGAGACCATATACAATATGTATTGGATATTGGGTTTGGTCGGAATCTGAAACACCTCACTTTCATAAAGAATGGGAAAAGTAGACAGGATATATTGGTCCTCTCTTTTCACAAGAAAATATTCGGCCATATGGCACTCTCCTTTTCGAATGGAACACGCTATGTTTTGCTGTAATAGTGGTTGGGTTTAGGTGAAGCGGTGAAGATGGATCAGCTATAGGTATACGTTTGGTACGGGTGGCATGATTTTAAGCTCAAGAATATAAATGTATAATATATAAATCAAGATATTTATTATGGATGCCCTCCATATGGATAAAATTTGGTTATGTATGATATTGTTTTTTACGGGGAAAACCTGAAGTCACGCAGTATTATGGTTATGGTATTTGGTGGCATTATATTACGGAGAGAAAACTTGGGTGTGCGTCTATCCATGTATTCGTCAATTGTTTTGAAATTTTGATGATGGGATGGAGGTATTAATACAACGACGAAAATAAATGGTTTCTCTTCCATGGACTTGGCTTGAGTTTGGAAGGTTAGAGGGGGTGGGTTCATTGAGCATCAAATAATAATGGCATTTATTAACGCAATACGTGAAAACATGAAACATGTGAAAACGTTAAATACATATATATGGCAATACTAGGGACAGACTAGGTATAACACTGCCCTGCTCGTTTGAAAATTGGTACGCTTTCTATGTGATGTGATATATAATATTGCAGGTCATGGAGTCGCTAAAATGTATGAAATTAAATGTCACTTACCATTGCAAAATGCTTTTGCTAGAAATTCGTACTTCAAACTGTACCTGCTAACTTATCTAAGCACATTACTAATAGGCGTAAGTGCGTATCCTATTATGCCCTAAAAATTGTTGATCATCCGCTAGCTCATTTTAATTTTAAATACTTTCAGCTTTACCTCTATATGGTAGTATGTTTATAATCCGAAATGTTTCCGGCGTTTGCTATTCGTAAATCCGGCAAGCATGCGTAAAAGAATTGTTCAAGATTTCAAGAATTGAAAGTAAAAATGTAGGTGTGTTGATCGAATTCGGTATATTAGACAGTAGGATTAGGGTAAACTTTTAAAAGGGTTTGCTTATGAGCGGTCGGTATTTTTTACAGTCCCTTATGGACTCATTGTAGTTCCATTTGGTAATAAAAAATAGAGCAAAAATTGTTTAATGATTAACGGAACTTACAAACTCGATATAAACTACATCAGTATTCGACATTACTACAAGTTCAAATTCAAGAGTGGATTAGTATTAGTACAACTCATAAAATACATTTCGTACATCACAGTTCATAAAGTGCATGCCAGTAATCAGTAAGTAGCTCCCCATGCTCACTGGATTGGATTGTTGTTGCTTTCGGAGGAGCTGGTTGGGAATATGGTTGCTGCAAGGAGCTGAGTGCAGTGGTTAGTCAGGTATGTAATAGTTAAGATTTTAATGTAAAAAAGCAGATGTTTGAAACTTATCAGCTAACGAGTCACTATTGCTCTCGAAGTGTGGAACAGCAGGGCGAATTATATTAAACAACTCCTCAAATTCCCCTAAAATTGAAGGTTTCTCGCAAAGTGTCGGCTTTGTTGCATGCAACCCCAACATTCAGTATCTCCATTAGGCGTCTCGCTATTCATCACAGCCTAAATCAATAACCTGAAGAAAGGGTTTGAAAACCACTTAACTTGACTCTTAGACAAACTTGTCTCCCTCCTGTTAATACTACACAGATGGTAAAAAATGTGTGTACTACTGTATACATTTGCGTAAATAATCCGTATACACGTTTGGTTACACAGTCCTTGTACCTCATATTTGAGGGGACGCGAGACGAAGGTAAGATCCGGTGTTTCAGGAAGGGCAATAACACACAATTTTGTATGTATATATGGATCTACACACGATCAAGTTTATTTTAGCTGAGGCTACTTAAGTACGAAATCTTGTAAGATGTTTACGTTGAGATTGAGTGGGAAGTAGACGAAGTGAGTAAACCAGTGTTGTTAGCAAGCCTATATATATACCCTCCCTCCCTCTTCTAGGAAATAGCTAGGGGGACCCCACAATACCTTCCCAATTCAATCCGATAAAAAGCGTGTAGTTGGAACGTACACTTTGTTAAATGAAACAACACAACACATGCAATCCTTATTCTACAGTCAAAAGTAAAGTTTTTCTCCGTCTTTTACTGGAGCGAACAAGAAAACTCTTTTCAATATTATGGCTCCGTCTCCTTTAGCAATTTCAACCTATTTCACAGTATTCACAGTCGTCCATTGTGGTCTACACAGCCAGCAGACATTTTCCCTACTTTCCTGACAAAACTTGTTTTTCTCATGTTCACGGTGTTTCCTCTGTCCAATAGGAATATCTCCTTTTATGTGTATAGTTACATACGTCATAACTGTGCTGTGGAATATTCTCATAACGCGTGGAAACAAGGTTGGTTACTTCATCTGGAAGGAATTGAGGAGGAAATGTGGGAGAGAGAGGGCTACAGACAGGGCTTTTCAGGCAGCACACGCTCCTTTACGCCTTTTATATTGTTGACTTTTAATAAGATTTCCAAACAATTCCCGCACGATTTTAGGAATCACAGCCGGATCCTCTGTGTTTCCGAGAGGAAATGGGATGGAAAAGGGGGCAGTAATTATAGTGGAGAGGATGCTTGCATATTTTCGTCATCATGTCATGCAGGCCTGATGAATCATGCGAGAGAGTTCGAGTTGCTTGTAGTACACCCGGTGCTGCTGGTGTTGTTGAATCCCAGGGAAAAACAAGGAGAAGAGCGAAAAATCTGTCTTTGATCAAGGCTGTATTCTGTGTGATAATAGGTTGTTTTCGATATATAGATGATATGCAAACCATGCAATGACAATCGATTACACACGATAACAGAATGGCATGGCATGCTATAGATCCCACGACTAAAGTGAGACTAGAGTAGAGCCACTAAGGATTTAGATATGTACTCCGTATAAAAATCTGTTGAGAGATGTTGTGAAAGATCATAAAAGATGGGATGTGCTGTAAAAAAAGAGCAATTTAACAAGGCAATGTAAAGAGGTAAGCATGAATTTGAGCTTTCAACTAAATTGATTGTTTCGCTTATGCAAGCAGAAAAAAATCAAAAACAACTTCCTAAACCTATTTTTAAACTTCACATGTTACGTCATTATAGGATTTAAAAGTGTTTACACACCAACTGTCTATACAATTCCTGAAACATGCTGGATTAGCTCGTCATGCTATGCATACCGGTAAAAAAAAAGTTCACTCAAGAATATTTTTTTTTGCTCAATACCTATAAACATAAGGGTATAGTAATTGTGGATCTTTCTTTATACATGTTACGGGAAAAGCAATTGTACTTTACGCAGTGGGTGCTGCTGGTAAGGAGTTCTTTGAGTTGTTGACTAAAAAAATGCACATTCTTGCCCCAATTGCATAAATTATCCTTGTCGCGTCGTGTGTACGTAGATGTGTGTGTGTGGTTTGCCATATTATTGATTGACTCTTACTTCAACATGACACTTTTCCGTTGATTGATAGACGTCTATGACCATGCCCTTGTCGACATTCTTCCATTCAGATTTATTATTGTGGTTGGCACACTAAATAAAAAAAATCCAAGTGGTTTTGCTTCGACTTGGAAAACCAACGGAATGCAATGGGAGGCGGTAGTTTAGGCATAGTATTTCTTTTGTGATGCTACACAATGACGTACTAAGGGATTCATAAGGGAAAAGTGAAATATCTGGGTGGCATGGCGTATCATTAAAAGGTACATAGCACACAGTGGCCCATGCCATCTCAAGTTGACCAGTGAACCGATGAAACTTTAGCTCAGCGCTGCCAGACGAGAAAAGATGTGGACTAAGACTCTCCCATGAAAAATGGATATTAAACAATTAAAGATGGGGAAACGACGGAAGAATTCTTCTTATATATTTTCTGAGAATTTGCCAAAGAAAAAAAGAAGGGGGATTTCACTTCATTCTCCTCTCCTGAGTGAGACAGTCATTTGACAATTGCGCGAGCAGCGCCTACCTGGCGACTGAATGCGTGCGGTATCGTGATATGTATTGTACACTGTGTGTGTATGTACGTGCAACTAATTTCTACGGTTTCATTTTATCTCTTGTGTTGTTCTACCGTAAGAACGGGAATTCCTTTCATGTCCCGTGTCTTGATTTTGAATGGCATCATGGCAGTATTAACCTCATATCATCACAACCAGAATGCTTTTTTTCTCGGAGAGCGAATGGAAAATGGAAATCCTTACCATAGGTCCTAGATGCAATATATATGCGGCATATGCAGTAGGGTTTATCGTCGTTGCTGGGCTGTCAAGGAATTTTCTTTAAAAACCCACACCGGGAGAGAACGCGTCGGAATGACAATTGCAGGATATTTTTGGAATCGCATTTTTTATTGGTCCTCACGTTTATCTAATGAAATGTGCTGAATATTGCAACTTAATTGAATACCGTTGCGTATCGTCGGCGCACGAAGTTTGTCGTCGACAAAGGTTTTGTCGTGTCGTGAAACCATATTCAGAGATGGACTGCATATTACAAGTGCAGATATATGTCATTACCAAATTACCAATGGTCAGCCTCATTCAGATTCAAGTTTTCTTGAAATGCGATAAATTTAATCATGTCGATTGACATTGCAATGTAAATGCCATATTACGCAACAACCGGTAGGTTTGTTTAGAGAGAGAGAGGTGACACTCGAAAGTCAAAAGTAGTAATGAAAACAGACTGCACTCGTTTTCCCTGCCTAAACATATTCATTAAGGTCCTCTTAAATCCTCTCGTCCTAGGAAAGTCATTAATTCTCGAAAGATATACAATGGTAGGGTAAGCAAAACTGGATCAAAGGAAGATTCGCGATAGGGTATAGCAGCATTTAATTTCTACACAGTCACATTTCATGTAAGCCATCTCCAAACAGGCTTTATAGCGGATGCTTTTGCTCTCCGCTTGCCATTTTCGTATTTCATCTGTAATTGATATTGTGCTACCAAACTGGTGAAACTAGATAAGTGGCTGCGGGAGCAAATCCATGTGAAATGAATTACAAAGTCTCCCCTTTCCAGGAAGCAACTTGCAGTATACGCTTGTATGAAGTTGTATGTTATACAGGAACAAACCATTTGTATTTAGACTTGTTTCCGGGAAAGTTGAATGGGAAAAGTGATTCCACGACAATGATCAGGTTGAAGCATACATTAATTAAAGCCCAAATCCGAAAACTTTAGCTGCATTTTAAAAGTTTGGCAAAATGTAAAACTGTGACAGTATCAGTTTACCTGAATGCCCATACAGCACCACTGCTTCTCATTCAATGATACTTACCGGTATGTTACACTCCCCCTAAATAATCACAGTTCCTCGTAACGCGACCGTTCATTTACGCACTTCCTTCTCATATTTACATCCACTTCAGCCGTGTAATCTGGGATAAACTTCCCCTTCTCACACTCCATGTGACACACACCCTCAATTTAATTTATAGCAAAGCAAAAAAAATGCACTGCCATCCACATTTGATTCCTTTTACAGTCCACCATAAAGCTCATTTCTCGCTCTAACAAGTGAGTCTGTTCTCGTAACGCCCATGCAGCATCCATGTGGAGCTCACACACAGAGAGCGAAATTGACTGAGACTTTGCGGCTGTCCTCTCAATCCTTCCCTCTATGTGGCTTTCTCTGACAGGCAGAAAAGTAACATAAAACATTCGTCATAGTTTGTTCAGTGAAGCCATGTGTTCTCAGCTTTTACTTTAGAATCTGGATGATGATGCCAGCCTGTAGGTAGGAGTACACGCATAAAGCATCTATTTGATAGCATAACTACTACCACCCCACTGACGTCCTGCAGCTGTCCAAATGTAATATCTAATCTCGACCATTAGATGACATCTGATAAAAGGGAGACAGAGTGCCTCATATAATACACATCTAACCAGAATGTGCTGTCTGCTATTATATGGACGTGTACACATGGAAAATGGATACGCCACCAAGTAATCATTTTCTTGTGTCCATCTGCACCGCAATATGGTCGCTTTTGTGCACTTCAAATGCGGTAAAATTCAGAGACCATCACATCAACATGTGAGTGCACTGTCTGACTTACAAAGCGAAGCCTCCAACCGGTTCCAAAGTCTACTGGTACTGCTGCTGCTGCTGCTGATGATGATGATAATGACGGAGAAAGCAGGGAAACGTCCTCTATCTCCCTCCCTGGGTGGGATATAAACGTGACATGTTCTGCGAAAGAGAGCTGCAAGATACCGTATTCAGATAAATAACAGGGTTTTGGCTTTCTCGTTCTCCGGCGAAAACAGGCTATAAGGTGGGATGCTTAGTGTGATTGTCGTATACATATTTCATTTACTGCATCACTTCCTTGTACACCCGAGCTTGTTTGTACGTCTCACATGAATGAGTTGATAGGATCTAGAGGTTTCCTCGGGAGTTTACATTATGAGCTTGTTCAACCACCTTACACCCAAACATAATGCTTTACATGGGATGAATTTTCGCTAATATCCTTTCTCGTGTCTAATGCACATGTTTAACCTTCTCCGACGAACGCTGGATGATCCCTAGATTGGTATCGAAATTGGGGTAAGAAGGAAAATTTTATGGGGATATATCCTGCCAAAAGTATGTATATAACTTTGTAGATGGTTTCGCAAAAAAAAAAATATGTTACGGTTTCATTTGATGCTTATCTCATCTGATGCGATGCTACAATATTGGTTGATGGTATACCACTGCAGTATCATCACGGTATCGCCATATGGTTGAGTTTGACTTCCAACAACAAACCGACCCGACCCGTACTACCACACGAGAATATCTACACGGAGCTTATTTCTGTGATATCTTTCGTGGATGGATCCCTTCCCCTGATGTTAAAAATGCTAACTTATCATTGACCTCCAATCACTGGTCGATTACGCTCAAGGATTCCGCACACGTGCTCCACCTTTAGATTAATGGAGTTTATTTAGTAGCTGAGACATAAAAAGACAAAGTGATATTATTGTGACAGGATTCTAGTTTATTTGTCGGTGTTATCGCTGGCTGCTGTGGTAAAAGTGTGCACTATAATGAATAGTGTATGTGGTAGCATATCATGTGCAGAAAGCAGCCCCCATGTGCTCCATTGTAAATAACTGGTGTGGAGAGTGGAGCTTAAACGGTGGAAATTTCATCATCCAATGCCCACCGGAGAAATCCATTAGGCGGAAGCGTGTTTTGTCCGCGGGTGACTAAACCATTTTACCGTTTCCTGGCATGCTCTGCGAGTATTGGGATGTTCTTGGGTCATGGGGAATCGTACAAGGGTGAGAAATGAAGATGGATTTGAGGGAAAAGTTAACATTTCACTTTCTCCACTAAAATCTCATTAACAGGAACTTTGGCCCAGGATTCAAGGCTTATGGTAGAAGTTTTTTATTAAATGGAGTTAATGAGCTAGATTATGTCGTGTAGTTTGCGATGCTGCGGGCGTATTACATAATATATTGTATGATGTGGGCTGGAACCCGTGAATACGGTAAAATAAAACATCCTGTTTTTGACTGCTAGTTGGTAGGCACTTAACCGAGTTTTAGTTTCTACCAATCAAGTTAGTTTGTGCTAGGCTTTACACGGAAAAATACTCAAATTTCCAGTATAACGTTATAATATGCTCACTTTACGGGCCTTCGTTATAATGTAAATGTAGTACATCTTCTAGTTAAACAACGGTACATAAAATTATAAACTTCTAGTCCTAGCTGAAAATGTGAAATGTAAACATCATAGCATTTATTACTCCTTCTCATCTATTCTTATAAATGCGTATTCATTCATTCATATTCAAATGCAGCGAAGCTTGTTAATCACTAGTTTACTTAACCATATGGATCTCTACCACTTTTCCATAGATTTTTTAGCTGCATTTTCTTTCCTCTTCTTACTCATCCCATTTCCGAAAAGTGTACTTGTATTTCCTACGGATGTATTAAGTGCGTAAATAAGTATTCAGTTGGAAAGGCAATAAATCCCAAAACGTTGGACAGGTTGAGCATTTGAAAAGAATCCGTCTTGAATTATATCCTAGCTCCGTTTGTCCATCTGAATCATACACTTTATTAAAGTGGTTTCTCAATTCCGAATGACTTGTATCGCTAATAAGAATTGTGTATGCANGAATTATATCCTAGCTCCGTTTGTCCATCTGAATCATACACTTTATTAAAGTGGTTTCTCAATTCCGAATGACTTGTATCGCTAATAAGAATTGTGTGTGCACCCAATCCAACCCTTAAAATATGACATGATCTTTTCAAGCAAGCATATTTTTCTCCAATAACCACATTCCCTATTGAGGAAAGTACACTTCACTTGGGATGAGGTAGAAATCTTCAAGTGACAATACATATATAACAGAAATTGGAGAAACCCAGATACCCAAATAGAATCTTATGTTACTTCAAATAAAGTTCTTACAACACAAAGATTTTCATATGCTCCTCTCGAAAAAGCTGATTGGAAGATCCATCTTCTCTGCTGCCTACACCACAACTCACACATTTACCCTATTCTTGTGGGTATAACCCGTCAAGAAGGGGTTTGATTTGATCCGCTAAAAGCCTTTTTCCTACATCTTCCCTCATCGTTATCACCATTATCATCATCAAACTCACGAAAGGAACAGGCTGAGATTTCACCAAGAAATCTGTACCAAACCTGCTTCCTCCTTGGAACAGGGTCTTGTACTTTTAGGAGCTAGCAATCTAACCTTGAAAAAATGGTCGCTTGCAGCCAAATGGCTGTAAAAGTGTGAGTACATAACGGCTCCCGAACGATCCAATCCCCCCGCATATATACACTATTAGCACATTTTACCTTACAAAATGGAGGAGTAGGGATACACGCGTTTCATGTTGCTGTCAGCCAATTCCTTGTTCACTTCTTGAAGATGATGCACTTACGAATCTACCTTTCAACAACTTCAAATCAGCATCGTCATTATTTACTTTTTCTGTCTGTGTGGGGCACCCGGGCCATCTTCAATTTTCTTGAGTTAATGCCGTATTGACTGGAAAGTGGGAGCAGAAGGTTTACTTTTACTCCAAGTGAATGAAGAAGAGATTTTGATAAGGGGGTTGCTCGAGTAGCATCATCATTAGTTGGGAAAATATATACTTTCCCCCCTTGCAGATATCAGTCACTATATGAGGAAATGAACTAATACGAGCAGGCTGAGATCACGTCACGGTGTATTATTCTCATACTCCGGTTGCATCTTCTTCAAACTCCCTTTTCACAATACTCAAGGAGACTGCTGTTTATTTAGTGGAGGAACTGTGACTTCAATTTCCTTAGATTTTGTAGGTTTCTTCATCGTTGACAAGAGCAAGCAGCAGTTCCTTGGCTTGAAGTGACGTATACAAGACGTGTGGGTGGAGTACGACAGCCTTTTAGTAGCTTTGAAAATAAAACATAAAGGTTTAATTAATGTCTATCATCAAACGTCGTCATTATCCTGTTTCAATAATGTTCAGTCAAAAGTCTAATTCGGGTAGACTAATTGTAAGTTGAATTAAAATTCAATCGAGCAACCAGTTTTCTGTCCATTTTATTAATATCGCGTTTCTCCGGAATCCATTTTCCTCCCGGCTTGTTATTCCGCCGTTATAAACGAAGTGAGAACGTATACCCATTAGCGAATCCCAAGTATGAGAGGTGTTTCGCAGAATTCGCCAAAAGCCATTATTTGGATCTCAAATCTCCAAAAACTAAGGTCCTTGGTCCTACTCAAATGCGCATGTACTACTAAACACAATAAAACGTCTCTGTTTTGACGCACTATCTCAAACTGACAATATAAGAAGTCGAGTAAAAACACCAAGTAGACAGACGATAATGCGATCAGTTGAAAACTAACAAAGAAATCAGTTGACACTTAAAATGCCTGAAAATGGGGCGTGCCTTGACAGAACATTAACATTGTTTTATTGCTTGTCACATGAACTCCTTAGTTGATAACATATTACTTGTGTAGCCGAGAAAATAAGTTTGAAAAAAAAACACACACAACTTGTTTACCCTAATGCATCTCCGTGTCATACTAGAGATATATGATTTCCCTGCTTGCAAATCCCAGCTTATCTTGGAAATCAGTCTACACAAACGGAAGCCAAAATGAATTGTTACAGGAAGACACAACAATAAAGATATACGGTCAGTTTAATCAAGCATAAATAAGGGGAAATTCTTCAACACATGAATTACGTTGTCAATGCAGAGTAGACAATAAGTCAACCGATTTGGCACAGCCGATTCCAGAAAGTGTTCTGAGAATAACGTATTTTTTTACAACCCGTCAAAAGATGCCGACTTTGAGATTCACTGTATAAGAAGTCGTTCCGCGAAATGGATTTTTAGGCTGTGTGTGTGTGATGAATATCTTGAGGAATATTTCAACTTTCGTAGTAGTCAATTGGTTTGTAAAGTTTCATTTAATCTAACCAAACAATATCCAGACAATGAATGCCTTGTATTTATTCATTGTGGTATAGTAAAAACTAGTTTCATGTATGATCCACGAGAAAGGTGCAGTAGTGAGTAGCAAATACATGGTGAATATATATTTGTATAATATGCGGCAACGGCAATATGGCCTAACCAGAATTATTTCCGCATTGCATTAAGCATTCATATGCCCCCACCGAAATTAAATTATAGAAGGTAGACTCTCGGAATAAGGATGACACTGGTGATAAGGATAAGGATAACCGAGGTGGTTTTATCAACCACAATTTTTGCCACGGCTACGCGATGTGACTGTCCCTCCCGTCACGTATGCTATAACAAGTGCGCTCTATAAGCCTGGACAGATAAAGTACTGCAGTGACAAGTAGAGAGTAGATTTTCTTTTAAAAATTGAAAGCATGTAGGCTGGGTGGGACATGCAAGTCTACGTGAAAGAACTTTCAACCTTCGTTATTGTGCATCTACATCCACGTCTGTATTTGCCCTTCAGCTTTGAATAATGGGATGGTTTGGCAATAATGGAATAGATATGTATTTGTGCATACTTACACGGGAGAAACAGTACGTGGTTTGAATCCATACGGTGCCATTTCCCCCATGCGGTCAGAGAGGATGGGAGGCGAGAAGTGAGCTGCTAAGAGAGAGAGAGAGAGAGAGAGAGAGATGCTTTTGAGCTTGTCCAGACATTCCGGGATTATCGGAGAAGATTGAATGGCGGACTCTCCCATTTTCTTAAAATAAAAGGAAGACCGCTGGACCTATGTAATGATAATAATGATTTGTGGAGATGTGTACTTCTGGAAACGACATATATTGTATCTGATCCCAGGCCAGAAGTAAGACAGCGTAACCATTCGATTCGTCCGTTGTAACAAAAAGAAAACGCATAAAACTGCATGTGTTTTAAGACTCGTTTAAATATTATATGAACTTTTTTAAAATAAATATTTTTTTACTCTTGAAGTTGAATTTACCAAATAAAGTACGGGTATGCATGTCAAATCCATGACATACGCACATGGAGTTAGTAGTGCAGACTTTGTCGTTTCCGTGATTAGTTTACAAATCCACTTTGAATTCGTTGAACTTGCACCTGCACAAGTAAAGCCCTGCCAGAGTTCCCTATGAGATTTCCCGTGTATTTCAACCTAATCGTAGGTCCACATCCTGGCAAAACTAGCCTATGAACAGCACAGATGGCACAGGTTCTCCATAACTAGGAAAACCCATGTTTTTCCAGGAGTTTGGCGTGAGTACATCCGAGGAATCCCGAAACCCTAGCGAAATGTAACCTAGCACATGCCGTAGTGCTCTGACTATTACGCGCACCATCGGTGCCTGACGAACTTTCATGAAACAGTCTACACCAGGTATAAATCGTTCCCCATTTGTCAAAGTAATACAGAATTCAATCAAGTACTTCGATTTTTATTAGAATACATTACCTATACGCTATATAGTCCGCCATGCAATTTTGTGCCGAAGCCGAGCAAGGTAGATTGCCTCTTTTCATTATTTCCGGAGGCGGAACGGTAGATTACAAAACTATCACATGAAAAGGTTTACGAAACGGGTTTCATGAAATTTTCAGGAAATTATTGAGTACTACGAAGTTACTGCGCTTGCATGCATAAAAAAAACTAGCAAATAGACAATCAACCAGTAAACTTTTACTGCGTTTCTAAACCTACTGAAAAAAGTTCCCTAACAAAATAACACTATTCGTCTAATTGCTAGTAGATCTGTTTCTTATGAAAAATTCAATAATGATTACAGTTTGTAGCAACATCTGAAAACGACGTTCGGAAAACCCGAAGCTGGCAATTTAAAAAGAAGAAGTAAATTCGATTCCTTATAGGTATACTACGTGTACTAGTACCCTCAGCCTTGGGACAAATGCAACGTTTACCCCTAACATGTCCACAACAATATTTGAACTTCAAGTTTCTCGTGAACCTTTTACTATAATGAATATATATATATGGAAAATTGAGTTAAGACACAAAATTCACTTTCACTTTGAATACCTACATATAAGCCCAAGTCGAAGCCTATCCGTATAGGTAGTCAAACTTTGTGTATCCGACTCATTGCAATACAGTCCCTTCCACTTTTTGATAAAGTTTACCTCTATGCACTAATTCATGAAGTTTTCAAATCTACAGCAAGTACATTTTCATTGAGTTCCCTTCGCATGAATGCTATGAGCACATTTGGGATGAGAAAAGACGTACATATGAATTTGTGCAGTGGAGCACCGCACACTACTGCTCATATTCATAAGAGGATTAAAAAGACTTTCTTACTTATTTCCCCTCTCCTTTCATCAAAATTTTCATCTTCTTCTCTTCCCACTCCATAAGCTTTCTCCATTTCCTGCCCGCCTTTCTTCTTTTCCTTCTCAAAGGGGGATTGATGTTGAGTACAGAAATATATACTTTCTTACTTTTAAATGGTCCTTGAAAAGGAAAAAACACACTTTTGACGAAACTCTTATATACACAGCATTATGAAACTTATTTAATCTTATAGGAGAATCCAATTTTTCCCAGCAGCATCTCAGAGGACTCAATCAGAAATAAAAATTTGTTTTTACGGAAATAAGATGTAAAAGTGGTATCTGATTTCATTACACAGCACACACGGGAGGATAAATTATTCTTGAAATGAATGAATAATCATTTAGTTGAGCAAACATTTGGCAGGATACAAAACAGAATTTGAGGATATATACAAGACAGAGGAGCTTACGAAACCATATGTTTCAACTTTCTTTCCTTCCTTCGCTTTCTTTGCATTCAAAATAAAGGATTTGAAGCGTTCTGGGAGATAAGCATATATTTTTGTATAGTTTTTCTTGTTTATCCCTCTTGAATACCTTCATCTTGGGAAGTGTCATCCATCATCGTTTATAAAACATGTTAATGAATCTACATTTCCGACATTAATGGGAATTTCCAATACAGGCAAGCTGAATGTACATTAGGAGAAAATGAGACTCACTGGGACCATCCCTATTTATCCCTTTTGTAATCTCTTCTCCTTGTACATATGTGCCTACCAGAAAGGTGCAAAGAAAGTCTACTTTGAAAATGAAAACAGGTGTAAATGACTCTCCCCCGAATTGTTGCTGAAAAGGGTGCGAGTGAAAGAACATTGAACTTTCGCTTTAGAAAGCTTGATTTACACCACGATTCCGTTTCAATAGGCAATTATTTAAATTTAAAGTCAACCTGAATAAACACTTTTTTACCTATCGTAAATATTCATGTGATGCGAATATACAATTCGGATTTTCCCATTCGGATCCTGCCTTGTTACACCCACCCACCAACCAGGGCCTTCCCCTTGTTCTTCGCTTGCCCCGAATGAAAATCTTAGTTTACTCCGAGTGCCTCATTGAAATTTCTAATAAAAAGCAAACTAGCCTTCTTTACGCTTCTTTGCTACTTTCCCATGACCAGGTGCGCATGCATAACATAACTCACGAATTCCAGATAGAATGGGAATGTCTATGTGTGTTTACTCCCCGTGCAACTACGCCTTTTACTATTATTATTATTTTCATTACTTCACCTCCTTTCTCGCTTTTCTTTTTACGGGCGAGAGAGAGAGATGAGATGTCTAATGTATGTCGGGTTGAATATGGATGAGTTGAAGTTACACAAAAAAAACTTCACTTTGTAAAGAATGCACGCTCCCGGCTCACACTTCCATAATATAAATCTATCTCACCCTCAGACTCACTGCTGTTCCGTGGAGCACGGAGGAGGGATAAGGTAGAAAAAAAAAAGCATGGCTCATCATATCACACAATAATCTTCCATTCTCTTTTCTCAATGATCATGTCGGTTGGCTAGGGAAAACCCTCTTAAATACTGCCTAAAAGACGGCACGGGTTGATATGAATTCTTCAGAGTCAACTCCCCATCATTTTGGCGTACATGCATGCCTCTTATTACGAGTACATTTTGCACGGCTCCGACTATACCCGTTTTTTGAATAAAGAAGTGTGTTGGGTCTCATTGAAAAGTCGTTTCCTATCGCGAAGATGAAGATCCCGTGGTGTGGTGGTGGTAGTGGTGCAGTGGTGTGGGTAGGCAGTATTTTGGAGAAAATGGAATGCACACTTGAAGTAACTATCCTTTATACATATTTTATCCCTGTACAAAAATCATATATATACGTGTACCTCGGCAAACTTGCTCGTTTTGCTACGTGCATATAATACATCATGTTATATTACTTTTATGCGATGTAGAGAGAGGAGAGAGAGAGAGAGAGGCTCCTTGTAAATGTCAATTTTTTTGCAGCTCCTTGAGTATTCCACTAACACCAAGGAGCAGCCAGTTTTCTTCACTTTTTCATGGTTTTCATCCTTGCTTTCCTTCTTTAGCTTCGCATTTGACTCTTTTGTTATGCAGATGTTGTTATGCTCAGGCTTCTCTTGGTTGTGTTACAGAGTGACTGTTGAAAGAAGCAAGGTGGCTTGTCTTTCATCACTGCTCAGACACACCGCACGGCTTGAGTCGCTGTGCTCAATATTTTTCAGGAAAATAAATATTGTTAAGCCCTCGCGCCCCGTTTTGTATGGGGTACAGGCATAAGGTATTATATCTCTAGATATGTGTAATGGGACATGATTAGGTAAGTCATCTTGAGTGACAGCCATTGAATCATAAGAATTGTGTAGTCACACAATCAACGACGCTTTCATATATATATTTAACATGGGAAAAGGGTGCAACCCGCAACGGATTTCAAGGAGAACTATATATGGTTCTTATACTGGACGCTTAACAAGTTTTGCCTGTGTATGTACACACCCAAAAACTGAAAATAATGCAGATTGCTTTTTCTAAGCTGTGTCAATGATGAGGCTAGGGTAGCTGGATATAGTCCTTTTATCATTTTACACCACCACCACCGCCGCCGCCGCCAATTTCATTTCTCTATAAAAATCAGGCGACATAATATGCACTCGCAAAACTTCAAGTAACTCCCATGGCCCAGAAGTCCATTTCTCGAGTGGCGTAAAAAAAACTAACCTGCACAAACCCAGTGTCTTGTCAAACATGCCTTGTTTCATAATTTCAAAGGGATGAATGAATGCAAAACTTAATCTGATACAGTGAACAATTACGTTGGCAAGTTGGCCTTTTGTTGGAAATCTGCTAATTTTTTTTAGTAACGTACGAAGCCTCGCCACTTCTTTGTGTTTTTCTATTCAACCGCTCATCTCCTCAATGCGAAAAGTTTGCGTCGTCGGTTCGGTCGGATGAATGAGAACATTTGTCACCGCTCCGTATCTCCCTGTTATATGCATGCATACACAGCAATGCATATTTAGAATGAGCTAACTCCCGTGAAATAAGAATCTTTTCAACCACAAGCACACTCTTAAAAAATCTACCGAGTTGCCCATCTTATTAGCGTTTAGTTGGACAACTCGCCCAAAAAAATATTTCACTGCGAGAGTCGTTTGGAGAAAGTTGAAATTTGTGGTGTGTACCCCATTTCATCTTCAATGCAGAGCATGACGGAAAAGCGTAAAATGGGCACTGCGGAAAAAATGAATGGGGAAAGGAGGTTTGAGCAACGGAATGGACGAGAGGAAAACACTCATGCTTTCCACTTTGGTGAGTTTCACGGTTTCAGTGTCAAAGTGACGGGCACTACATCATCTCCTACGAACCAGAGTACTCCGTATATATTCATTGTAACAGAGCAATTTTCATTTTCCTACTTATTCCCCATTTTGCTAATGTGAGTAAGAGTTTACGGGGGAAAACGTAATGGATTCTTTACCATTTCAATATGAAAATAGTACACTTCAAGGAGACCGTTTTGCCGGAAAAAAAGTTTAATTTTCTCGACCAGTTAAATTCATCACGTTTAAAAAACACGAGGCGAGTAAGTTGAAAAAGGGGTTGTGAAACTATTATACGAGTTTTCCCTTTTTCTTGTCAAACTGTTGCGTGAGCACACAGATCAAATAGCCCTTTTTCTCTTTCGTAATCTCTGTGATCCCAGTTCCAGCGCTGTTATTAGCATTGAAAGCATATGAATTTTACACCTGAGCTAACCCCTACAGAATCCTCATTAGGCTGACTATTCTTTTGGTGGAAGTGTGCTTTGAGTTGATGAAAAAAACACATTACACTGTGTTTCCCCGAAAAAACGAGATACATAAGTAGGTAGGTATTTTTGTAGTCGATGCGCATAAAAGGAAAATATTATATAGAAAGCTAAAACCTATGCATAGAAAAATATGCCAACTAAAAGTGAACATATTTTTCCTGACAATATGAACTCGCTACTCATCTGCACAGACGAGATTGGGATTGGGGAGTTATGAAAAAAAAATTGCATTTTGTTTACAGTATCGCCGACTTCCCTAGCCCAATATGTGCTATACCTACCTATATATCTACAGTGTGCACCCATACAACGTAAAACTTTACCAGATCAGTAGTTTTATTTACACGAACTACCGAAAAACATTTCCCCCACATTTCCATAAGCTACTTGGATTTCTCTAGACTCCATAAATTATTCAAATGATGCTGATATTTACAATGTGACTTATTAATTTATGGCACTCCTCAAAAAACTTTTTCTCTCCGTGATTGCTTTTCCTCCATCGCATACAATATTCCATCATTGTAATGCATATTCACAACATATGGTTGGAAAGCAGTAAGGGATTTCTCGGCGAAACAGTAGTAGACTGACTGTACATCGCAACGAGCCAAAATCCGAGACCAAGGTCGACACCACCACCGGACTTGTGATTCACGTCCTTCAATCAAAACCAAAGATAATAATTTCAAATCCTGAGTCTACATCCTGACGTAGATGAAGACAACTGACGGAGGAGATCCCACTTTTCCACTTGACTATACACCTTTCTCATTCATCGCAAGGGAAAAGGCTAGACAGCTATATGAATGAAAAAAATGAATGAAAGTTTGAAGACAACGAAACAGCGCGGTGTGTATATATATAGACGTGTTTCCCTGTGTAGCCGTCATTGTGAAACATTTTCCAGCGAAACAGCCGAATCTCCGAATCTTTGCTACCTGAGCTTGAGCTTCACATATTGCGTTCAATGTGTCTGTCTGACAGGGAAAATATTGCGCTGCTATTAAGATCCATATAAAAGAATAGTCAGAGCGGACTGGATATAAATGAGCCAATAAAATCTCCAGATAAGCAAGAGAAAAGTTGAGAATAACCTCTGCTGAATAGCTAACACTATAATCCCTTTATAGGGTTAGCAGTTACAATATACGCACACACGAAGCGGCTATATAGCTTTGATCTCGTCATTTTCCAGAGTGAACATTCTGGCTAATTACTTCCCTCGGGACACTAATTCACCTTAGCTAGACCTAATTTATGGATTAAATGGACAGTTGACGGAAGAGTCGAGTGTATTTCCAAATCTGTCTAGGATCTAAAGTAATGACGTAGTAATTACCTATTATTACAATTTCTGATGGGAGTGGAACGAGTCTACACTAGCGGTTGCAAATGTGATTACTTTGTTTTGTGAAAAACGCATTTTGATGGTTTTTCCCGAATGACCTTCGATCATCGTTATGCTCTGGATACGATAATGCCGAGTCGTAATTCCGGGATGGAGGGCTTGCAGTACCTATCCGTCCGTAAGCTTCACTACTTTTTATGACTGTCGCATCAAACGCCCCTTTTAAACGCTAGCTTTTCGCTACCCCTTCCATTTTCCACAAATTTGAATATTATTCGATTTCGTGATTCTGAAATCTCCCCGCCATAAGGCATCCAATTTTGGTCTATTCCATCTAAAATCATTTTCATTTCGGTTTCCCATCTCTCTTCTTCAGCTTTTCCTCTGCAGTGCAGTAGTGATGCCCTGAGGCATACCAATCTCATTTCTACAATAGCCACAAATCGGCACATATCATCTTACTTCTCACGGGTAAAGTAATCCAAGCCAGTTCATATATCTTCCACCACGCATAAAAAGAGGAAATGGGAAGGTGGCGAGGAAAGCATGGTAAAATGCCGGATGCCGACTCCTTTCTGGCAAAGCAATGACCTAAAGTGGCAAGGGAGACATTTGCATTACCATCACCTCAGTAGTAAAATGGTAAATGCTTATATAATGTATAAAAACGAGCGTCATCATCATCATCAACCCAGCTGCACCATCATGAACATCAAGAAGCCCACCCAAAACTGTGAGAGGCATAACCGGGGAAGGAAAAGACATCACACAATTTAGCTCTAAGGTCTTGAAAGAACATGGAAGGGAGAGCCTATTCAATTGAAAATCTCTTGAGAACAGTGGGTTGGGAAACACTTCTTGTTTCTTTCCTGCTCTCTCCTTCCATTTCGTCTCCTCGTCCCGCGCCCATGCCTCTATGTATCCTGCCGTGTGTGCGTATACAAGATTTGCATTATGTAGCCTTGTCCCAGATATTGTGGAAAAATTGTTGAGTTCGTGCGTAAATGCGTGCGTCATTGGGAGTCTGGGATAGCTGTGAGCGATACCTGGGTCCTGTGTAAAACACTCGAAATCTGTAGAGTAAGCTATCCTCTTCTGCTCCAACCCGCTGCGTCACGCACTGGCAACGCATCTTCCAAAACGGTTACAGTTTCTCCCCATGGCAGGAATATGTATTCACGAAGAAAAGGTAAAACCATACATACACGCAGTCATAACCACACACGTTGCAATCTCACAGCATTTTTTCGTGAAACTTTCTCGGAAAAAAAAGTTTTACAGAGTTACCCGGTGAGGATGGTTAATGTTTTCTGTGAGAGGAAAAAAAAGTTTCTTGTATTTTCTACATTTTGCCAACTTGAACCACCCAAGATCACACCAACGTGACGGAACCTAGGAGCTTGAGAGAACACACGAGTGTGCTTGAAGCCAGACGATATGCTAGCTGGCGTATATAAATGCATACCACGAATATGTATATATTTTATGACCACCGCCAAACCAAATGTTACCTAAAAAGTTGCCAGGATCGGCAGTCAGCAGTATAACAGCCGTGTTGTTTTCCTCGAGAACAGTATAATCTATTAGGTGTGTATAATAATAAAAGGTTCTCCCTATTTACGACTCGTTGTCACCTCGCCCGCCTTGGCTAGCATTTTTTTGGTAGGTTCATGAAGTGCATTTGTAAAGAAGATGTGAAGCAGAGCAAGAAGCAATAGACTACCGAATAGATTTGCATGCCACTGCTAGTACTACTACTACTACACTACCTCTGTCCTCCTCCCTGACTATTCATATAAGATCCCGTGAGTGAGCGTGTTTTGTTTGAGTGTGTACATGCATAGGTATATATATACCTTCTCACAAAACACACTTTCCATTTCCAAGCATGTTGCCACTTGCCACTGCAAAAGAAATCAGTGTTTAGTTTTGGCATACTTCCTTTCACGAATGCTTTTTTCTAAATAGTCCTTTCCCATAATCCCAGGCCCAGTCATCGTCCTTTTCCCACATTGTCTGGGTCAGATTCTCGCTAACAAGTTTTCCCTTTCAATTGTCCAACAACTCCATTCATATGCGGTCATAGGTTTAAAGCACCAACTTTATATGAAATGTAATAAAGTGCTTTGCTACAGTTCGTGGGATTTTCCTGTTTTCCCTATAACCTGAGAGAGAGGGGCCCGAATTGCTTGGCAAAAACTTGGCTTTTCAAGGAAAATGTTATTGGATTCAGTATAAACTCTTTCGTTAAGCTCTTTATACCTACCTCAGCAGAAAGATTGAAGTAGCTGGTTAGTTTTCCTGGGTTTAAGATTCGCAGTGGTATTTTTTTTTGCTAATTCATACGGATATCCCTCCCGTGCTGAGTTGTCAATTCAAATAGGTAATTATTATACTTCTCGGTGTAGGTCAAGCGGTTCAACCGTTTAGCTTGCATTTCACGGGGGCAATTGCCCAGGCCACGACGGGCCTCCTAGATTTCAATCAGGTGGGGGGACGTAGTACACGTACGTGGTGCACCACACACCAATTCCCGGCATTCAAAGGATTTATCTCAAGACGTCCACTTTAAACCCTTTTTTTCCCGAGATGTGGCCTGACTTTGTAAAAGGCGATGAAAGGTATTATTATTTCAACATAAGGATGGATGTATGGCTGTGAGCGGAGTAAAAAAGTCAGTGTAAATCAATGAAAGGCCAAATGTTCAATGAGTTCTAAAAATAACCATAACCCACTCTGATCGGATCCAGTACGGGCCCGCCCGTATAAGATATAGTAGATTATTGATTCATATAGGAAAAATATGCTCATTCGTGTCATCGATTTATATTCCTTACACGCAATCTCTTCGTCAATAAATAATGAAGGTCCATATATGATTTCTTACTCACTTGTATCAACACATACATGCATAACTAGTTATAGGTACAAACAACGTATGAAAAAATACACACTTTCCCCCTTGTCGTACTCATAGTCCCAAAATTCCGAGTTGGGGAGTAGCTAAAGAGATGCAACAGTGCGTAAGCAAACTTGTCTTACCACCAATATAAAGTAAGTCAAGTGGCCAATAAAACGGTAAGAGACACAGAGGTATCAACGTTCCCCCTTTCGCAAACAAAAAAGGGGAAAAAATAGTGAAAGCAGAGTCTTGATGATGATCATCATTGCCGCCGTCGCTCAGCTCAGCCCAGTACTGCATTTTTATTCCAAAAGCGTGAACACTACATATCCCAAGCCATGGATGGAGCCCGAGTTAGTGCCTCTGACTCCAAACAGTCTGGGAGGATTGAGTATATGAGGAGATATATAGATTTTCTTCGGGTATATATACGGACTCGCTTCCTATTTAAATCCAAGTAATACCTATACTCTCTGTAGATGAGGACGATCTTCTTACTTTCCCATCGGAAGACTTATTCCTTCCAGCTCTCCCCAACTTAATCCCTTCATTTTACATGTATGTTAGCTCCCAAAGCCGAATTCACTTTCTCTCCAGCTTTTGTTGAGCCCGGTGGCAGCGAGGCTGGTGGATGTGGACTAACTCACTCATTTCTTCTATCAGCCGTAGCGCACTCCACATCCTGTCGTATTTTTAAACACCAGCTTCTTTTCTTTTTCCAAATCTTGCGAATTCAGTCTTCTTCGCAGCATACGATATAGGGGTATTAGAGCAAAGGAAAGTATTTGTATTACTTGGGAAAACTCCCGGGAAGATGAAAGTGAGAAGAGGAGGGAAAACCGTGCTTCACGACCAATACTCCTGCTACCTCCCTAACTCTCCCATGTCTCCCACATTGTACCTCAAGTATATCCCGATAAGGGCCCAAAAGTATATGTAGTTCACAAGTTGGTTGGCTCTCACCTAAAACGTCGTGTTTGCCGATGAAGGGAAGCTGTACATAAGCCGGGCGAAAAAAAAGAAGTGAGGCTGTGTAGCTCTACTAGACATAAGGACCACCACCACCACCACAACATCAGAGCTCTACCCTTCTTTTGGTTACCATTCCTCTCCTCGTGTTGCTGGAGGAGTGTGGTGTATTGAAAAAGGCTGGGGAGTCCGCTCCAGTCTCTGGATCTCATACATCTCTTCCCTATTTTTTTCATCTAAATTTTTCGCACAAAGAATGAAGCTCTGGCTGGAGCAGGCTGGAGAGAACCGTATCGATTTGTGCACAACTAGAACTCAAGTGAGTCAGAGAGAGAGAGAGAGAAAAAGGGCTCGGGAAAGTAGCAACATAAACTTAGATAGCATGTCGACTCAACCGAGGGACTTTTTTTATATGAAGTAATATACAGAACCTTTTCGGAGGAACTGGAGGATGTACTGGATGCTCTGTGCCATGGTTCGCCTACACCGTAATGGTATTCCGTCTCTCATCTCATTTTGCACTCGTGTATTGTACACATCCCTTCTTCTGCCCCAACCTCCCTGAAAACTTTCTCCTTTCTACACTCCTTTTTATATATAACTTTTATTATTATACATATGTAATGCAATGCACCTCAGAGTCGACCCCTTAGCGTACACGTATATATAGCACAAAGTGAGGTATATGAACAGGGTACATAGTCGCTCTCTGTAGCTTACAGAAGTAAAGTTTTTTCCCTTTTAATAATGTGTGCGATGGCCTTGCTCTGATCTGTTGCCTTGATGTGAAAGTCTTGGCTGGAAAATCCCTTTTTTCCCGTTTGGAAAAGGTGAGCTGGGGATGTGTGCCGTGGTGGTGGAGGAAGCAAGCAACATCCAATTTCAATCACATCCGCGTACACCGCTCGATTAGGATTACGCTTTTGCGATCCCAATTTATAATTATTAGGTAATTCATGAATTCATTGGAGCCAACTTTATATTGTAGCACGGCGTTTGGAAACAATGGACCTGATTGCTCAATTCCCCCTACAAACTGCTATTTTATTTCTTGGCAAACTTTAACTTTTTACAAGGTGTCCCTCACCTGCAATACCGATAGGCATTAGCCTCATCAAGTGGAGCGCTTTGCGAGTGAGTTTAAGAGATGAGCTGAGTTCGCCTTCCCGAATAGATTTCCCATTGATATTTTTTTTCTTGGCTATGTAGGCTACTTTCTCTTTACTGGATTCTTCATATAATTCTGGTAGAATGCTTGAAAGCTACTTGCTCCAGTTTTATTCTTCAACTGCCATTTTGAAAAGAGACGGGCGCAACCAACCAGGGCAGGGCTTAAGTTGTTACATTGAGTTTCCTGTTGTAAAATAAGTAGAGGAGTGTTTATATGTTTTCCAGGGGTGTTTTCGATAGAGGCTAATCTCATCTCCTGAGATTAGCAACGGTTCAAGTGTGGAAACAGACAGACGTAAAAGTTTTCTCCTTTTTTGTCAAAAATATGTCCATGTTTATCTGCAGAGGTACAACGGGATCTCTGGCGGATGGATTGTGACGGGGGAAGCTTTTCAAAAAAAAAAAAAAAAAACGAGTAGCATCTTGGAGATCGAAGCAGCAGCAATCCTCCGATTTTATATATCAAACCTGTACATGACGTATTTGCAGAGTGTTATCGGGGGGAAATGAATGTTACATGGGATCGTAAAAGAATAAGTCCTCAATGCTCCACTTCTCCTTCCCCACATCTCTTGGGTGATTCGAACGGGGAAGGCCTGAGAATCAAAATATTTTTCTTATGAACTGGGACTACTACCTTATGTTTGTTATTTCCAAACAAAACTAGTTATCCAACAACATCCTCATGTGATCAACCTTTTCTCTGTAGTTTACTCGGATCGAGTAACTAAAGTACCTAAGCTATAAGATGTAAGATTTTCGGTAGATCGGGGAACCTGCAATGGTTCTCATCTTACTACCAGTAGTATTTTCAATCTTAGGAATACCACTCTTTTTTGTTTGATGGATAGAATCTCATGCAAAATAATATGGGTTATGCTCCTCCACACAATACTCACTCCACATTTTACACACAGGATTATATACTCCACTATTTTTGTAGAAATTGTCTTAGTTAGGAAGGGAGGGAGGATCACACCGTATCTCAGTTTTCCGAGAGGAAGCCTTTAGTTTTTTAAGCCATGAGAAAACCCGGCATGTTTCCCACCAGAGGCAGATCCACTTTCACATATGCGTACATTATTATCATTCCCCAAATGATGATCAGACACATCTCCCCATCACTACTCCTGTACATTTCCAATGGGCTCAAGTGTCTAGCTGTGTCAGCTGAGTGAAAACTTTTCCACTGAAGTTTTATCAACTTTTTCGCACACTGAACACGAGTATTTTGCTAGATCTGGAGAAGTTTGCGGAAATACCTGAACACGATCTGGTTTACAAACATATGGACATAATTCGGAATAAAGTATTCCGCCCAAGTTTATGTTTGCTGTAATATTCCCAAGTTTAGAGTTGTCCTTGGATTTAGATGTAAATGTAGGTATGGATTTGACCATGTTTGATATCCCATAATGATAATAATAATGACCGTTTGAGGATTTCGAAAGTTTCAGCATCTCAACTCATCCCTCCTACCCGTTCCTCCTCCTTTCTTTCATATGGATGGATCCATGTGCATATCGTATATCCACAGGGATTTCATTTTATGTAGCCCCGAAGAGAAGGAAACTTTATGAAAAACTAAAAGCCTTGAATGTTTTTCTTAACTATGAGAAACCTTACGTTTTTACGTGGTGGGCCCAACCTCTGCAATAAACCAGCAGCGTATAGTCGGGTCCGGTATCTAACTTTTTGGTTTTTGCTATCACCGAAATAAAATTGCACAGGTAGGAGAAACGTGCATGATTAACTAAGTAAGTGAAGCCAAAAACAGTTTCCATTTTTTCCTTCGAGCCGAACTCCACACGAGACATTTACTCATCTATAATGTGGATTTACCCTGCATTTAAGCTGTTGATGGATAAGTTGTTGTTGCAGTTATTCGCTGAAATTGTACTGCTGCTGCTGCTGTATGGGTTGACGGGCAGCCGAATTGACTCCGTTCCACACAATATGGACAAGGAAGGGAGTGAGAGATTTTTCCCCTATAGCTGAGCGCTTTTGATAGAAGTAGCGCTCGACGACGACGAAGACTACTACACGATGTGTCGAGTCGACGATGGGAGCACACAAGCACAGCATAGCATATAGTAGTACACACCACGTTTCATCTGGTTTTCCCCTTTTCCCTGACTACCCCACAACCGAGCTCGCTTTCCTCTGACAAAACTTGCACAAAGTGAACATGAAAGCCGACACGGGCCGCGAGTCAAGTCAGTCCTTCTTTGGTCCTCCTAAACGAAACTAGCTTCCTTTCCACCACATGCACACACTCGTATACATTTTTAACTGAACTGACTCAAAAAGTTACAGTATTTTTATCCCCGAAAAAAACTCACACACTCGTCAAAATTACAATCCATTGTCTACCCAAAAGGTGTAATAATAACAACGAGTGGTGTTTTATTTTTCAAAATACAAAATACACTCCTCGCATTTTACCCATCATCGTCAGGGAAAGGAGCACCCTATAAGAAATCCAAGTGGACATACAAATAATATTTACCCGTGTTCATAATAAGAATGACCTGTTGTTACACAAGGAAGGAGTCACTAATTACAACAAAAACTTGTAACTAAATACCTATACGCTTGAAGATTTTTTCGAGGACGTGGACAAAGTAACGTAATTACCCGTATTACTCCGCAATTAACTTTTTCTACTTGGAGCACGCAGTCATAACCGTGGCAAATAAAGGTGAAACAAAAAAAAATATATATTTGAAAGGGGAAACACACAACGTATCCCACTTTCACCTCACCGTTAACAAAAAGAAAACCCTACTGTGTGTGCACTGGCTGAGAGAAAAATATATATCCACATTGTTTGTGGCTCCTTTTATTTCAATATACTGTCTCTCGGGTGGTGGTAAAAGTAAAAAAAAAACTTTCGCTTTTACACACACACACACACACACACACAGCTCCCCATTATTATCCCAGTTGACTCACATTTCAAGGGGGGAAATATTAAAAAAGGAGGAGGAAACAAACTATAAATAATCTATTTACTAGAAAAAAACTCATTGTCATTCTGTCAGTTTCATATATCTCCTATTGTCTTCAACCGTGAGATATATGGGGTACTTTCGTTTCTCAGGCTCATGTGGGGGAAAAAACAATGCCCAGAGTTATATTTACCGCAAATACACTTTGTCTTCGTTCGTAATATACACCCAAAAATAGATGGGAAAGTTGAACAAGTCGCGTGTAACCATATTCTTTGTACTTGTTTGGTCGTGCTAGTTGTTTAAGCAGGTATATATTATAATATAGAGTAAAAGTTGACGTTTTTTATATCTCCTCAGCCCACAAACCAAATGAAGTTATGCAGCCAAGAGGATTGTATTGCATTTGATTACAACGTGTGAATGTGGCGTGAGTTATGTTATTGGTGACTTGTAAAGAAATGTACGCTTAACTTGCCGCCGTCGCTCTCTTTGCATGCTTGATAATAATACTTGACTAACTCTTTGGCTAACTCGTAAAAAAAACTCGCTTGGCAGAAAAAAAAGTGAGTGAATGAAGCGGATCCACAGTTTGCTTCTAGTTGGCAAAAATAAAAAAGATTCTCAACCTGGTACGCTATATGCAGAAGCAATTTTAGTGCCTCCAACCATTTTTACCCAATGTATGTGTCCACACACACACAGACAATTGTACAAGATCTCTCTCATCATTCCCGCAGGAATCATACGTGCTTTTCGGTGGAACGAGTGGATGCAAACATGCATGCAAGTGGGAATCATATTATGTGGAAACACGTACATATAACCGGAGTATGCTTCTAACCAAGGAAGAGCCATCATCGTGACTACATGCACTTTTCTCGTGAAAAAAAAACTTTCACGATTTCTCTTCCAAGAACTAATACACTTTTTACTCGGCTCTGGGCTGCTTTCTCCTCCTGCTCCTACTAACTTTCCGTGTGCTTCTAATATATGCTTCCACTTGATTTCAGTAGACGTTGCCAACTCCGGAAGTGGGAATTGCTTAATAATTATTATCGCTTGTTCCGGCATTACTCACTTCAACCCCCTTCAGCCGGATATTCTTACTGTCAATTGAGCCACGCGTGTGGCCTCTCACTTTGATGAGCCCTTTCCCAATGTGTCAAGCCGGAAAACTCTGAAGTGAAGTAATTACACAGTTCGTGCAAGTTCTTCGGGTGGTGCTAATTTTTTTTTCGTGCCAGGAAAACAGGATGTTTACTGATAAATCTAAATGCGGATAAGTTTTTAGACAGACAGAAAACTTTTGTTGTTAGCAGGGTGATCGATACAGTGGAGGCTGAACTCGGCTGTTTCGTCGTCTCGCCTCTCAATACAAGTTTTTAAAGTTGCTCGCCAATGGGAAAGTTTCCGCTAAAATTAATGTTGGAATAAGGGGAGTAATAAGGGGATATAATATACCTCCGTCTTATGCACAACTACTCATATGCTTATCTCCCTTCCAGTTAATTTCAAATACACGCAATGAGCCCGGCTTCTTCCCAATGATATACAATGGCAATTTGGCCATGGAGAGCTTTAATGTAGTGAAACGCAGTCATTTCTCGACGGCTCCGGTGATGAGGATTATATAGCTTTCTGTACGGCCTTGTCTTCGAATTGCTTCAGTCTACAGGATAATTTGTATACCTATTCTGTAGTTTGATACTCAATGTTTTCTATTGTGGGTAATAACACAAAAGTAAGTAACACAATATTATACGTATTCTTCAAACTCACAAGGACTCGCTTTCTCTCTGTGGCACTAAATTGGCCACATTGATTTCCCAGATGCCATGCAACTGTAATCCTTTTGTCGATAATTCTGTTTTCCGGACTACTTCGCCGTCTAAATAAGTATATAGGGGGAGAAGAACAACTATAGGCATATATTTTCTCCAATGTGGCAAACTAATAAAGCCAAACAATGAATACTACTACTACTACGTATATCATTCAGTATTCATTAAGTAGAAAATACAGCTTTTGTAGCTAAAAGCCTATTTGACGAACTCATTGAAGACAATAGGCCAGCTTTTGAAATATTTGTTTTTCTAAGGATTCCATTATTATTTCTACTAAACTAAGAAGAAAAAACTTTTTTTTTCTTACAAATTCTAACCAAGTTGTGTGTTCCGCTCTCGTTTGCTCTTTTCTCACTATCCGATCCGTATGTTATGAGTATGGAACATGCAGGGTTCAATTTATTACTACTGACGTATGAACCCACGAAAAAAGTTTTTCCACTTGTGTAACAAAAGTTGAACGAGACGGACAAACTATTACATTTTGCAACATGTCATTCACAGCAAACAGCACCGGTTGCAACCTGCAACTTTGAACTGTATCAGAGCTGAAGGGGTGACCACAAATTTTGACTTGCTTTTTTCTCTCCTAAAACGATCACACGAAATAGACAAAATGCATTGATGTGCTACATGCAATGCAAACATCTGACTTGAATAGTCAACCAGGGAACAGGCTTGAAGTGTGCATGTGCGTGTTAATACACTATCAACACTTCATTCCTCTTGGAGTCCCCCAATCAAGAAGGGAACACATGACAGAACCAAAAAAAAAACCACGAGCAGCAAAAGAGCCATAACGAATATAAAAAAAGGAAAGCAACAACTTTCTTCCGTTTTGCTGAACAAACGAATCGAATCAATATTTAAGAAGTAGTGATCCGGATAATTGAACCTATTTCCAACCACAATGGAGCCCTTCTTGTCTTCCACGTTGGAAACACGATAGCCATTTTCTTGCATTGAACTCCGAGGGAAGAAGAAATTCTCCTTTATGCCCAGTCCAGTGTTCCCGAATTTTTTCTTTATCATGGATATCGTGGGAAGAGAAATAAGGAATACATTACTTACATAACAAGTTTTTTTTAGCTCACCACTCCAGCCAGTCAGCAACAGTGGGAGTAGGTGTATCGAAACGGGGAAAAAAGTGTGATGTAGTGGCCTGAAAAATATATCAGGGTAAAAATCAACAACGGAGTGGAAGCGTCTCCACTTAAACATATTGGCTGGAACCACAAGTCAACTTATAGCCGTCACTCATCCAAAGACCTAAAAGTCACGGACCACCACTTAACGTATCAATATGCGCCATGCCCACATACCATACTGACCATATTATTTTTTATTCACAGTCCTCCATCGTCCACTTCACGACGCAACAATAGTGGTCTTCGGAGAGAGCATTCAAGTACGGTAATAAAAAAGCCAGCGTTCCCCAAACTACCGAGTACGGATACATACATTCTGATTCTGACCAGTCTCAAGTGAAATAGAAAGGATTTCTACGTTTGCCCTGAATAGCGGGCCGCCGTCGTAAATGTAACGTAAACGGAGGAGGAGAAAATAATGTAAAGAGCTTGTTTAGGCGCATTCCCTGAAGATAGAGCAAAAGGGAGAAAGTTTTAGCTACCTAACAACCTTGGGCTATTATGGTACTCGATCCATTTCACCCCATAAAGTGAAACTATTATGAAGAAAAACATTCAGCTGCGGACTAAAACTGGGACAATAATATATACCTGTCTGGTTACCCTGTTTGACGTGTGTAGACGATAGGAGATTGAATCTAAACAAGAGTGAAAGGGAAGGGAAAATAACGTCAACTGTTATTTTTACCACCACCTCCGCCGCCGTCACAAAACTGATTGATTCCATCTGGGTTTCCAGTTCAGCCAAGAATTCAATGTGGGAGACGCCGCCGGAAAAGAAGGTTTATTAATGAAAATGAACATTTATCACTCCAGCGCCATATTCCCAATCATGTTTCATCTCTAGCCAATTATCCTGTCAAGGTTAAATATGCAAAAGGGGGAAAATTGTGTGTGTGCAAAAAGGGGTCCGCGACGACGTGACGGGAGCAATTCCTAGGAAAAAGACAAACAGATAGCGATACTGACAGTTGTTTATGTATTCTTGGGTATCCTAAAATGATGCAAATTGACAGCACGGTATTATTATACTTGACGGTGGTTCCGAGTGAGTCAAAATATTTCACAGGAAATAGAACTGAGGGATTTTCTCATTTTTCCCTTGAGCTCGTTGCGTAGTCCACGCCGTCATTTTTTCTTCCTCTTCTTCGTGGATAACGGCTGCCATAATGTGGGATTAAAGGGAGATCCGTTTATCTTCGTTTCCCCTATTTCACTTTGAATTGGAGGTTGTCCTCGCCAAAGTATCTGTCATGAGATGCATTATTCCGTCAAATGAAATGGAGAAATGCATTAAGTTCCTAGGGTCTTATCCCTATTATTATGATTATTACATGACGATCAAGAATTCCCCATCATGGACCGCGTCATTACCATCATCATCATCATGAAGCACAACGTTCGTCTGACACCACAAAAGCCTCGTTGGTAGACGAGCAGTTTCCCTAAAGATAAAAACCACCCTTTTAGAACTCTGCCGAGAAAAAATAGAGGACATTTCCAGAGTAATATAGTACCAACTGGTTCCACACATGAAACAGTCGTTCTCGTTATGATTGCTTTTTATTAGAAAAACATATGTGGCGAGGGATGCCAAAAGTTGTAAAAAATACAACAGACATAATATATTCTTGAGCAGTACAGTACGGTTTTGGAAAAACAATAGGTCTATATATAGTCACTGTGTAAAAATGCTTCAGAAACAGTTGGATAACCAGGTAATTTAATTTAAGCAACGGGATATGTATATAGAAAATAATAATCATAATAATAATATATGTACCAAATATGATTTTCGAGAGGTTGAATGTTCTGTAGGGAAACATTATCCTTGTCGAGCGGCTCTCTCTGTTCTGTGTAGTCAAGTAGAATAACGTTTTTATAGACAGTCACTATTACGTCTAGACAGTTTGTAGACGACGAAAATAGCTTATCTATACACATATAGTTGTAAAAGTATTATTGTTAGATGAAAAAATATCTTGCCTAAAACTGTTGAAATCTCTCTTTGTAAATGAAATACAGCTAGCGAGCGAGCAACTTGCGTTTGTTCAGTCTCAACTGCGACTCGACAATCAAGAAGTATAAGAAAACGCAAAAGGCACACTCGAAGGCAACAAAGTCGAAGGGCATTATTGTCGTTGGAGTGCTCTCTGCTGCTGTACATATTTTTTCCTTGTAACTTACCAAATTGTAACATAAACTAGCCAAGTAGTCTTGATATTTTGAAGCGTACTCTGCTTCTCTACATATTATATAGGAAAAAGATCTTGCGTAGCTTTATTGCTTTTAGAGAATATTATAGTCTACCCATATAGAACATTAGTTGAAGCGGAACAGTGACGAAAGAGAGGTAATAATAGTTTAATACATACCATTTCTCTATGTAACAATAGTCGGTCTCGAGAAGATACTCAAACATTTATCTCCAGCCAGATAACCATTTGGCTCGTTCATTAGGAGTGGTTGTGAAAAGACTTGTTTCTTATTTTACACCTGATCAAAAGAAAAGAGGTGGAGAACTTGGGCTTGGGCGTATATAAGGTCCCATACACCCTGAACCATCCAAAAGGGAAAGGAGAAGAAGGGAGTGAAAGTGAGTGGCGGTGAGGAACGGAGGAAGTAACAGTTTTGCTCATTTCTATTATTGTTGTGTTGTGTGTGCGGGTGCAATACAAGTGGCCATTTCATCCATTTTAAATGATATGTGTACATTAGCTCCGCATCACATTCCGAGTATACCAGCCGTTCAGTTCAGGGGATAGAAAGGGAAAAAGGTTTAACGACAACGCAACGCTTGCTCTCAATAGCTCGACTTGACTTGAGCAGTTTATGTATCCTAGGGTGGTGGAGAAAGATATTTGAAGCAAAATTATTTATGTGGGTACCCCATAAAATTGTAATTAGCATCTTCTCCACTCCTGTTACGTATTGATCTAGGGAAACAGTGCGTTGCAAAATAAGGAGCACGGCTAAGAAAAGAAAATTAGTCACTTTCACTATAGCCCTTTGTTTCCAGAGGCGCTAATTTTTTTTATAATCGCGGTTCAATTTTGTACCAAAAGCAAGCTGTCCTGCTGAGAATTTAGAAGCGGAAATTTGGAATCCTCAAAAAAGTTGTTTGGCACTTGGATTTTTGTACTTGTACTAGATAATGAATCTGATGAAATTATTGGAACTATTATTACTACTCCCAGCGTAATCTCCTGTCATCTGGAATAATAGAATGAATGAATGAATGAATGAATATACACATCTGAAGGAGACAATGGTTGATTACAATTTTATCCAGTTGGTTAAATGCTAACGTGTATAGTCCCCCAAACACACAGGAAGTGTCCACTGGATTTTTTTCTCTCTTGAAATTGCTAACGGCTCCGTTTTGTCCAGTTGACTAATGGTTGTTGAGCTGCCGTCAGCTTGGCTTCAGTCAGTGTATATGTACATTATGATGTATATAATAATAAATTGATATAAATGCTGCTGTGAGTACTACCTACGTCAATATGTTGAATTCCACTGAATCGGTGAAAGGTCTCCAGAGACTCAGTTGATGGTGAACTATAAGCAGAGGGAGAAATTTTCACACAACATAATTATTATGCCCGGTGCAGAGCAATGGGAAGAACGATATTTCACGTATACATATAGATACAAAGAGGATTGCACGGTGTACCTACGAATTATCCCTGAACCACGTC
>JAANSN010001125.1:0-38294 GCA_036850665.1 Dicranocentrus wangi | reverse complement strand
AGCTTCGTCTCCATATCCGTAACAAGATGACAGTGAAAAGTCGGCCAGATTATGCAGATTGTATTTCCCGTCAAGGATATCTTTTCTCGGAATAAATCCCGCTCACATGTGTGCAGAAATTAGAGTGAAAGCTCCCTACTCTTGTCCGCATCCACAACACATCACACCACCATCGCCATCGTCATACAGCGAGTGTGTGTGTGTGTGTGGGCGTAATGGGTGCATTCATATTTAAATTTATGGTCCGGATAATGAATTATTTTTAAGGTAACAGCACCCGTACCATTTTAACCCTCTGAAATGCCCCAAGAGCAAGAACCTATCTTTAAAAACTCTGAACCTGTTTCAGAGGAATATATAAAGCGACAGTTAAATTCCTCCAATGCCAACCATTCTTAACCCATATCGTAATAATTTCCCCATCGTTTTTCGGGCAAAAATATAACCGCATTCCAAGTGAACAGTCGGCAGTTGCCAAATTGCTACACACACTGCTTTTAAAAAGAGAGAAAAAAATACTGACATAAGTCAAGAATCATATATAATAATATCCTTTGTGCCGCCTCCAACCATTTCCCCCAAATATGAGGTAAAAGAAAAACGATAGTACACCAACCAATAAGGCTGTGAATTTTGGATGAGCATCTTGTTCCATTTCTTCTTCTCTTCTTCTTTGGTCGTCGCTCTTTCTTTCTTCCTTTTTGCAACCATTGCAAGCCACCTTTTGGAAGCAGGAGGAGGATAAGAAAAAAACCAAGTTGAGATATCTTCTTTCTTATTCATTCACGCTTTCCTCATTTTTTTTCTTCCTCCTTCTTCTTCTTCTTCTTTCTCCCTCTCTTGATGTCATTCATATGAGCCAAGCATTAAGCTGGTTGAAAGGACAGCAAATGAGCTGGAAATGTTTTTTCACGACGATTCATTCCTCCTCTCACTCCCCTGCAACATTTCCTGTCTGCTTGCAATTCACACTATGCTATGCTGCTATATACCCTCCATAAACTCCATCCAGTCAATATCAATAATATATAATATACGTAGAGATATATAAGGATAGCAAAATTTGTGGGATAATGTTGGGGAAAATGGGAAATGGAAGAAAAAAAGCTGGTGAGTAGTGAGTGGCCGGGGGATCTCCTCATATATTGAAACCGGCTTGTTCCAGCCGCCTTTGCTTTCCCTCTCTTAAAAGTCGGAAGATTCGGCGGCGGGCGCCCATTTAAACGGGCGCTTTATATATAATATATTTATCTCATTTGTATTATAACTGAGCTGAGGATGCGATGAGAGAGCAAGATAAAAATCCTATTCAGCATAAATCTGTGTGGAGCCCTTTGTGAGCCTCCTACTAAATCGGTGGTGGAAATTTCAATGGGAGTGACGAATGCTTTTTTAGAGTGAAGAAAAAAAAGAGCGAAGCCTGAACAAAAATGAACATTTTTTTTCTTCATCCACCACCAGCATCCATCCAGCATGGTTGTATATATTCTTTCTAAAATTACTCAATCGGAAAGCAGTAAAGATCCCGAAATGGTGCACACAACCTTCCTGCTGCTCCTCTTGCTTCTTCTCCCCCGATTTCAAAAAAGAAGAAGAGGAGACTCGTAAAAAACGGCGGAGAAAAAAGTTGAAGACGAAGTCAAATATATATATTTTTTATGATGGGAACCATTCATGGACACCTCGAATTGCCTGAATGTTTTTTTTGTGTAGAAGGGATGGATGGATGGATGCTATAAGGTTTAACCGAGAAAAGAGTCAATCCAGGACATGCATATAAAGTTTACAAGGAAGAGCTAAATCACTGGAAGTTATGGATCCATCAAAGTTTTATTATTGGAGGGAGGTGGAGGTGGTGTACGCGGGGTTTGGCATTTGGTGGTGGCGGTAGTGTCCCACTTTCCAGCGGATGCCAGGAATATAAGTAATATATATTGCTCTAAAACGGGTTCTTTTTTGGAGTTTATTGGAGGGGCTATCAAAACATATGGAGGGTGGTGGTTGGTATGCAAATAGCAGCAGCAGCGGGTAGTAGTGTTTATTTTTATATTTATTTAAAAAGTCAATTAGCATTCTCGGTGAAAACAACTTGATGCGTGCCATGATGCAATCAACAAAATGGTGGGATTAATTGCATTTTGCATTTTAAGTGGGTTTGTAAGTAGGTAGTAGTAGCACAGTAGTGAGCTATTTCGTAAAGCGTAACAAGATGATGATGATGATGATGATGATGATGATGATGACTCATGCAAGGTATGTGTTTGAAGTGGACACGCATCGCTAATTATTTATTTACCCATTTATTTTTTGCTTATTACATAACTTGATACCACCAGAGAGCTAAGCACAGGTTTTGCGGTATTGGAGCAAGCAAGCATTGAGTGACCTTCGTTCAGCTCAAGCTCGTCATTGTCAACAACTCCTGGATACATGGAGCACAAAACATGATAGAATAGAATAGTCCAACACCTACAAAAAAAGCGTTGCGGTTCGGTTCTGACTTTGTACCTCAAACTCCATTGCAGTCACAACATATTATTATATGAATCTGACAACGAGCACATGATGATCATTATTATCATTATCATGCACTCAAGCATATTTCCACTTAAGCTCCGCACCGTCACCGTCACTGGCCAATCTCTCCCCATCATCATCGTCTTTTTATCTTTTCATAAATATTATTCATTTCATTCATGTTTATATGCCCAAAAGATCTATAGCATTTCCCCCTTTAGAATCTGTCCTTGAACGTTCATTTGTGCTTTAAAAAATAATGTGCTCCGGGCTATGGTTCCAATGGTATACAATTATGGTACAATTTACATGAAATTATCGGTGATGCTGCTCACCAAGCAAAAGGCTCACAACATGTTATGCAATTATGCAAGCATGACAAAGCAGTGTCCGCATTTTGCTGATAGGATAGGACAATATGTGAGATAACAAAGTTTTTTTGGGGTACAGAAACAGGAGAGCATAGCTTGTATGATTTGATTTTTGACGCTTACAACGTTGCGTCGCTCGGCCACTAGTTCCCCTCCATCCAGATCGAGCGTTGTGTCTCGACAAGAGTCGAGCGAGAGTCTGCTTTTCTGGAGTTTAATTTTTTAATTTTATTTATTTGACCAACCGAACACAGTTATTGCAAGTGCTGTATGTGCTCACTAAAACACAATAATAATGGCAGTAATAACGTATGTGATTGTGGGGCTAATATCCCTCTTAATATACTTGTATAACACTAGTAAAAAGCGAATCAATTTGCCAGGTAATTAAGGATTAAAATGTATTATTAGCAAAATACATAATTCACAGGTTTACAAACATTGATGATTACCACTGATTTTTCATTTTGAATTAAAGGACCAACGGGACTTCCATTCATCGGAAGTGCTTTACAGCTCGAAAACCGCTTTTATCAAACATTCCAAAAGTGGACGAAAAAATATGGGGATATGTATTACGTGAAATTGGGGAAAGACGAGTAAAAAAACCTTGTATTTGTTAAACTTAATTTTTAGTGTTATAATACAATAGATGGACGTTAATCAACTTTGGTTTTTTTTAAAAAAAATAGAACTATCGTAATATCAGACCCGAAAATGGTAAAAGAGCTGTATGCTCTGGACTCGATGACTGGACGCATGCCAATGCCTGAAATATCCTTGTTTGAAAATGAACCTCATGTGGGTAGGTAGACTGCTGGCTATATGACAGAATCCCAAAAGACAAAATCCAAATAATACTTATATCCGAGAAAACCATGCATCCCTAATGTTAAATTTGAGCCAAAGACAAAATCCCAAAATCATCAATCCTATTCACAATAATCACCACAATGTCATAATGTATGTCATGTTGCAATAATTCACTCGCTTTATACCAATGTAAGTTTAGCAAAAAAAAATTGAACCTAAAGTTGATTGAAACTCTGTCAGCCATTTATTACTTATCATAGTACAATGTTTTGAAGTCAACATGGCAAGCACTCCGTATTTCGGTACATTTGATTAATTATAGAGTAGTATTTTGACGACATTTCACAAAATTTATTTTTTCATACGGTAATTTTGATTCCATTGAAGTTGGAAGTAAAATCTGAACACTATTTGATAATATTCTCACTGCCATTTACCATGTATTTATCACCACTTTTTTCTCAATATCTTCTAACGTTCAAGGAATGTGCTGTTAATATATATGCCGCTGGCATCCCTAAGTAAGAACCTTTCGAATGATACATCCCCCATTAGGGACCCACCTGTGGGCCCAGACTAATGTTTCGATGAGTAGCAGCCTTTGGCGTTTGGTCTGTAGCCCAAGTAGATCACAAGATTGTGCTGTGCTGTACATTTAATAAAATCCGGGATGAGCGACTCTCGCTCAGGTTACAAACTCTCGTCGACCTACTTCCAAACATTGCATTTTCTATTCTATCCTTGTGTCAGGACTGGTGAATTCTGAAGGGGATCACTGGGAGCAACTCCGTCGCTTCACCCTGAGACAACTGAGGGACTTTGGATTTGGAAAGAGCTCGATGGAAGCCCTAATCATGGAAGAGGCTAAAGAGCTGAATGAAACTTTGAAGGCGTCGAATGGGCGGCCAATCCCGGATATCAAGCAGCAATTCTCCCTCGCCGTCGTCAACTCTCTCTGGATGATTGTCAGTGGGGAGAGGTACAGCCATCAGGATCCTAGATTGAGGACACTCGTTCGACAAATGACAGAGTAAGTCAAAAATCATTCGAAAACGCAAAAAAACACAGCCTGGTTACACGTGCTTGCCATTGATTGCCACATTATTCAACATTTTCCAGATCAATTGACGAAGCAGCCAAATCAGGAGGGATCCTTTTCTTTATTCCATGGGTCAAACACGTGGTTCCAGAATTTTCCGGGTATAATTCCATCCGGAAGGTGATGGCGAGCGTGGTGGATTTTGTGACTAGCACGGTCAACTCACACAAGACTACATATCCCGAAGATGATTCTCCCAGGTAAGCCTGAATGCCTGCCCTATTTTTTGCCCGTGTCGTTTTCATGATTGATTAGAGTAGATTTGAGTGAGCAAACGGAATTTTGGCTCTTGCAGGGACTTTATTGACGTGTTCCTGAAGGAAATGAAAGTTGCGTCTGATCCAAAATCCGCATTTTACAAGGAGAATGGCGGTGAGTGAATTGATCAACAAGAAATCAACTGTGGCGATTTCCTTTCGCTGTCACTCCTCATTTTAAGTGAATGTTTTTTGTTGGGTTTTCTATTTATTTAGAGAAGCATATTATCAACTCTGTGTCTGATCTCTTCCTCGCCGGTTCGGACACGACGTCGACCACCCTCGCCTGGGCCTATTTGTACCTGTGCAAGTGGCCCCATGTGCAGAAAAAGCTTAAAGAGGAGATTAAAGCGGTAACGGGAAATACCCGACCGGTCTCTGTTGCAGATAGACCAAAGTAAAATAGTAAAAACATATTGGGATAATTTCAAAATCCGTCGTGTCTAATCCAATTTCCACCTCCACCACTTGTTCTTCATACATGTAATTTACATTTTTTTTCCAGCATGCCGTACACGTGCGCTATGATCGAGGAAATCCTTCGCTACTCCTCCATCATCCCGAGCGGCGTTCCACATCGAGCCCTCGCCGACACGGAATTCCGAGGCGTCACCATCCCCAAGAACACCATCATTTTCACCAATACCTACTTCATCCATCACAACCCGGCCATTTGGGGGGATCCGGAAACGTTTCGCCCCGAGCGATTTTTGTCAGCAGATGGGAAAGTGTTTAAAAAGAATGAAAACCTACTGGCATTCTTGGTTGGAAGGTATACTCAATGGATTCTTCTTAAAAACTTTTTTTCCCCTAAAATATTCTAAACTTCTTTTTAAACTTTTGAACACAATAGTTCATTAGCGGGATGGGATGATGATTATGATTATATTTCATTTTATTTTTTAGGCGTGTTTGTCTTGGAGAAACTTTGGCCCGCGACACAATCTTTCTCTTTCTCACAAACACGTTCCAACAGTGGAACATTTCCTTCGATCCCTCCGAACCCGAGCCACCCATCCTCCCCGCCGTTGGACTCAACATGAATACCGAGCCGTACAAAATTGTGGTTAAAAAAGCGGAATAATATTATAATAATAATAATGAATAACGAATGCCAGTTTCCCTTCTAAAGTTTTCTTTTTGTCAAATTAGCACCCTTCACCATCAACTTTTAATAAAAAAGAATCACCCTGACTTTTTCCCTTCTTCTTTTTTCCTCCTGCTCAAGTTCAAGTTCATCATCAAAACCGGCAACAAATTGATCATCATCATCAACGACATCATCACTTGCGTAGTCTGAGGGGGTTCCCCTCATTACCACCACACCACTCATCGCGTGTGCATATAACAACATCTCTCTTCTCCTCTCCCTTTTTTATTTAAAAGTTTCAATTTAGCATGTAAAAGCATTTGCGTGTGCTCCCAATTTTATTTTCCACTAAACGTAACACGTAACCCTCCTCATATGCTTCAACCCAACTTAAATTCAACTTCAAAGAGGAGCAATAAGAGGGTAGTCTAATGAATACATAGTTTATTCCTTTCATTGGGCTCAACTTTCCAGACTAAACCCGCAACACGAACTCTATAATATAACGTTCAGAGTCAGAGGGTAAACAAGATTTTGAGTCTGGGTAAAAAAGTTGGCTCTTTGGTTTTTAGCTCTCCCGTCATCATCATCATCATCATCGTCCTCAGCATCTCATCCACCTCATCCTTCTGTTGGTGCAGTGCCACCACCACCTCCACCATCACCAACCAAACGACTCCAGTACGTAGTACATACGTAAGTACGTACGGCACGGGAGTGATGAGCTCCCTTGGGATTGACAAAACCGCAAGAATGTTGCAATGACTTGTGTCATTTAGAATTAAACTCATTAAAACTTTGTTTCCACTGAAAATGGTTGTCCTCTTTGCTTGCTTGAACAACACAGCCGACGACAACTACTACTACCACCCTGTCAACATCCACCTCTCAACCTTTTTCCATTCCCCACCACCACCACCACCACCCCAGTTTTGATGCTCTTTTACGGCGGTGGTGGTGGTGGAGGTGGTTGTACACGGCATCGTCGTCACAACCACCGCACCGCATCGAAACTATAGATATATATGCTAAATGGAATGTTAAAAAGTGTCTCTCTCGCTGATAACTACGACTACGGGTATGGATGAGTGCATAATATTCTCATTCATTCCCTGCCAGAGCCAGCCAGTCACTCACAACCAGAAAGAACCAGAGAGAGAACGAGAGAACAGCCAGGTTTTGAGCCCATTGTTTGCTCAGTAGAAGTGGAAAATAGGTAGTAGGTTTAGAGTTGGGTGCTGCTGTTTGTGTGGCTGGAGCAGCTCCAACTTTTGCGGTTAGTTCAGGGTTCACACACACACACACAGTTTCAGACAGTTATTAAATGTCACCAAATCAAGACCACTTGGAGGCTGACAAAGCAATGACTCCTCCTATTTGTATCTAGTATAATCCGGCCGGGGGTTGAGTAGGTACTACACTTTTTTCACTAATTTGGAAAGAATTTTTTTTTTCGTTTGCGTGGAAGACCACTTTGTCGGAACATGTTCGTAAGTAATTCGTAATATTGGGGAAATACCGAATACCTTCGTGTCCCCATAAATTATACCCTTGGCCAAGAAGAGTTGAGTGTGGAGAGGCTAAAAGGGTTGTCGTCGTCGTCGTCGTGAGTGATTCGAGATTAATGAGTTCACTTTCCGAGTGACAAATTCCTTCAACCTTTCCCTTGACCACACTTCTGTGTGGAGCTAGAGCGAGAGAGAGAGCTACCTGCCCCGCATAAATCAAACTGTTGGAATGCGATGAAATATATGTATATAGAGAGAGAAGTAGAGCGTCTGCCTGCCTGCTTACCTGTCATAGGGACGTATACATTCAAATAAAGACAGTCTTCACTTTGGTTGCGCAACATGGGGAGCAACCGCTTGAGCTGGATAAGTCGTCCTCTTGGCATTCGCTTGAGCGCCTCCGTCTCATTGGCGATATTGGGCAGCACTTGGGGGCAGACGGGAGCTGGCTCCGGGTTCATTTTTGTGCCAGCCCACGGGGAACCACTCACCGGGGGCATCAGTCTCAACGAGCCGACAGGTGCGGAGGCATACGGCAGTCCGAGGAACACCTCCACCCCTTCGTAGCCAGCCTTTTGAAAAAATAGACCTCTCACCAGTCCAAACTTTGTGGAGACCACTCGAGAGCTCCACTGCTGCTGCTGCTGCCCCTGCTGCGGTGAGCTCCCCAACCGGCTCCCCATCGACCACAATAACTGGGGCTGGGCAAGGAGGAGGGTTAGCAAAATCCAAAGGAGCTCCACTGGGATCAACATGATGATGATGATGATGATGATGGCCACTAGTGGGATTCAACTAGCCAGCCCATCAACAACGCGTCGCACAGCGCTCGTTCAAGAGCAATACACTGAACCAAAATAACAAACTAGATGGGTATGCGTATGTAAAAGATATAGTAGCTCCACTTGGAGTCCACTTGTGTCCCACCACCACCACCACACATATGTTTCACTCTGTATTATTCGGATCGGAGGGACATGCTCTTCCGAGAAAAAAAAGAAATCCACACAACCACTACACAACAAACACACACTGAACTCAACACACTGATATTCTAACTGCGTATCTGAAGAGAGAGAGAGAGAGAGAGAGAGAGAGGAGACGACACTCTCGATAAAAATGTCGTTAGTACATAATATGCTCTCCTCTTCTCCTTTCTCGTTCACCCTAAACCGTTACAAAAAAAACATCCACTTTTTATATATATATATACTTAGTTAGCTATTCACAGATGGTCATTTCCCGAGTCGGGTTGCGTCCACTCAATTTGTTGCTGAAAGGGGAGAATGACACGGGGATTTTTCTCGTTTTGTTGACAGAACTCCAGAGTAAAATACCTCTATCTCCACTTCCTCTTGCACACCAAGTTTCCGAGAGATGCAGATGGACAGCGAGGGAGAAGAGGAGTTCCAGTTTGATGGGAGCGCAGATGGAGTAGTCGTAGTCCTTGAGCCATTACATTTCTTCTTCTGACCCTGACTCGGTGCTCGTGCACAAAAAGCATTACAATATTGGAGGCAATAACAATAATAATGTCGGAACGAGTGGAAGAGTCGTCGTCGTCTCTTCTTCAACTCACTCACTCTTGTTTGGGATGATATGGCGATGGCCTTTTTGTGACGACGACGGAGCGATGCGTTCACATTTGGAGGGATTACCCGAGCCAAAAAAGTGTCTATATTTATATAAACAATGTATAAATTTTTGGTGACTTTTCCCCCTCTTTTAGGACCTCCTTCCGTTTTTCGGGCTATAAAGGAAACAAAGTGAGCAGCACTCGGTTGACGGTTGAATTGTTCCACTCGCTATATTTCCACTCGCTCTGTTCATAAAACACAAGTTTTTTTTTGAGATTTCGGGAGGATATAGATATCAGTCTCGTGGGTGGAGGCGGAGGAGGTATTGACATCCTCAGGATAAACACTAACAAGTCTATTTTCCTTTCGTTTTTATCCCTGAAAACACTTGAGAAGAATTTTTTTTAAAGTGCAGCAGTTTACATTTTTTCTTCCTCTTTTTGGTTGCGTGACTTTTGTCAACTATTTTTTGTCGAATATAATATTAGAGCCAAACACGGAGGGTGATATAGTAGTCTCTCGCACGAGCTAAAAACGTGTTTTCCCTTTTTCCTCCAGAAAACAGAAGAAGAAAATGCTACAAAAAATTGTTGTGTAAACAGGAGGATTTGCAGAGAGCGGCGAGGAGAAGGTTGATCATGTAATATTTTCTTTTTCCCTCCAGCTCACACATTCAAACAAAAAAAACCATTCGACCTTTCTCGTCGATTCGCTCTCTCGTTTTCAATCCGATTTTCAGCCTCAAATGTGTAGAAACCAATGATAGTCTTTTAAATTCATGCCTGAGGGACGATGAATTTCTCCAAACTTTCCTTTTTCTTTCTCCACGCCACCCACGCGAAAGTAGCTGAGACTTTCACTGGCGGAATTAGATTTTCACTCCAAAAACAACCAGTCTTCACATTCGTCTTTTTTGCCTGTGTCTAAAAAACGATGGCAAACGTCAAATCAAGAGAAAAAATTTGAGACTGGTCAGCAAATTTTATTATTTTCCCTTGTCAAATGGATTTAAAAACTGTCTTCTCTTCCCTTCTCCCCTTCTTGAAAAGGGGAAAAGAAGGAGGCTAATAGGATTCACAATTTTATCCTCGACTGACTCCCGTTTGCCTTTCCCGGCTCACAGTAGTAGTAGTTTTCTTCTGCTTTGCTGTCCCTGTCCCCGTTTCTGGGAAAAGGAAAAAGAAGGAGGCTAATAGGATTCACAATTTTATCCTCGACTGACTCCCGTTTGCCTTTCCCGGCTCACAGTAGTAGTAGTTTTCTTCTGCTTTGCTGTCCCTGTCCCCGGCCAATTTGACAGTTGGACGGATGATGTATTTTATAATTTGTTCGCATCAGTTCCAGCTCCACGAGTCCAGCTTCAGCAGACTCGGTTCCGCCAATGCTTACTATTATTATGCATATCCCATCCAGATCGAGAATATGGTGCGCTGCTGCGACTACTACTGTCCAGCATCAAGTGCGTGTCTTGGTGTGTAATTCTTTTCAAACGTTAATAATCCTCATTATATTGCTTCGTCTGATGTTCCAGGGAAATGGAGACCTGTGTCATATTGAAGCGTCACTATTTTGTTTCTTTGAGCCACTGATAAACTAATCGCACATAGGTGCTTGAGTCACGGTTTCGTGTGCAATGTGTGTGTCACAAGGATGAAAGTTTTTACGTCAAAGTCATACATATATTAAACAAGAGGATGTACAACAACACGGGATTGTGACACGACGAGTTCACTCACGAGTTGAAGAAAACTCCTCGACAAGAAATCTCTTCCTCCTCTTCTTTTTTTTCCACACGAGTTGCAAGACAAGGGCGGAGATGAACTAGTGTGAATATAATGGGCAAGGAATGATCTTGTCAGAGGAAGAGAGAAGAAATAGGGAGGCGAGGATGCGAGCAACAAGAGTTCCCTAAACGGAAACTTTGTACATACTTATCTCTTTAGAAATGAGAAACTTTTTTATTTGAATGAGACACAAGCCCCCCCTTTTCCTTCTCCTCTCATTTGTTGTTATTCACAGTTCACAAGCTCGTTGCACACTCACTTTTGTTCACTCTAAATTGTGTAGTACACTTGACAAAAGCATTATTATTAAATAGTTACACAATTAGGGGCACAGGGGTGCGTGAACTGATGATGATTTTTCTTTTGGAGGTGCAAAAAGATTTCATTCCAACCTTTGCTCCCAGTCATCATCATCACTTCAATTTTCCGTGTAGGTAGACTGCGTCCGGGAAAGATGAGTGGGATATTTTTGATGATGAGGAATTTTCCTGCAACAAAAGAAACGCAAAATAAAAAAAATAATTTCAAATGTGTTCACATACGCATATTATTATCATTATTATTACACTCTTTCATGCTGGAAGGGATTTTCCTTTTGTACAACCTCGTAGAATATTAACTTTTTAAAATGAAAAGCTGCAAGGGATATTTGCACTCGCACGACACGTGTGGATCCATATCACATTGTGTACATCAATAACCTACGCCACGTAATATAAAGTTTTGACATTTAGTCAGTCAACGCATCCCCGGCGGGGGTCAATGTACACAATATATATTGTTCCTCCCATTATTATTGACCTTCACCATCATCATAACATCACCATCCCATTATATATTACACTTTTTCAAAACAAGGACAAACATGGTTTTTAGCTTGGCTTACAAACAAACAATATCAAAATTACTTATTATTACATCACTCTCTCTCGCAATACTTGTTTTTTCCTCCAGCTGGTGGAACACCATACCATCATCATTTCCGAGTTAACATTATTAGCAAAAAAGAGGGAATATAAAAAAGTTATAATATTATGCTGTGCACAAAAAAGCCCACGCACCGCTGGAGCCAAGGAAGGAGAGAAGGAGGAAATGTTTTAATGTATTATTCAAAAGGATTCGGATTCCGTCCGGGGAAAAGGAGAATGGAGGAAATAACCGGGTTCTCTCTCTCTCTCTCTGCACCGTTTTTAATTAGAGGTTTAGGAAACTCACTCTGAGTGAGTGTGCAAACAGACGCATGACGGGCTAGCTGGAGCTGGGTTGTGTGTATGAGACAAAAGGCAAACACAAAAGAGTTTCGCAACACCACCACCACCTAACCTGAACCACCGGTAGAAAACTTACATTTTGGAGAGAAAGAACGTCGTCGTCACGGCCGTCATGAGAGGAAAAACTTTAATGTTAGGACAAGAAATACGCAAACTATGCTAAAATATCAGAGAGAGAGAGAGAGAGAGAGTAGAGAGAGAGAGAGAGAGAGAGAGAAAGGGAGAGGCGGAAGTTGCGACACAAAGTTATACATATTCTCCTCCGAGTCTTATATTGCGTGGCGCCCGTGAGTGAGAATATATAATATTAAATAGGTAAAAGCATTAAATAAAGTGAAGGTTTTGGAGGAAAACATACTCTCACAATCAGTGTGTTAGGTTAGGAGAGCTTGCCATTACAAACAGATGCGGACAGACAAACTACACTGTAGCCATATCATCCTATTATTCTGGTGGGAAAGGGCGGGTGGTAGTATACGGTGGTGGTGGTGGTGGTGCTTGCTGGTGGTGGTTAAGAAACCATATGGAACTACTTTCAACGCACGCCGACGACGGTCTGACGGATAATAATAATATGCATAATAATGTATATATAAAATAATAATAATTTTGATATCTCTTTCCGCACTTCCCATGGGGCTCTCTAGCTGGAGCTACTACTACTCCTTGTTGCGTTTTTAATTAATACTACTTTTTTTCTCCGTTGTACGTTACGTTAAAGTTGACAGGACCACTTGTGTGGATTTCATCATCAACATGATGATGCCCCCATTAATATTTTCAACTCGCGGATGTGTGTGTTGTGTGTGTATATGAAAAAGCAATAAAAACCTGCCGGGAGGACTTTACTTGAAAAAGAATATAATAAAAAAAAATCCATGTTGGTCTCTGGAATATTATGCTGGTCGTGAAGTGAAAATACTCTGATTTTCAACAACTCATCATTTATTTTTTTATACACACTCTCTCTCTCTCTCTCTCTCTCTCTGGGTATTTCTGTTTTGCTGGTGGATTTAGCAAAATCAGCGAGCGAGCGAGTGAGCGAGTGAGTGATATTATTATGATAAAGCATCAAATCCATTCCGAAAATGAGTTTGTATACTCATACTCTATATAATATTCTGCTGGTCCGACAGTCTGTTGACATCCCTTCATCAGTAGAAATTTATTATGATGAATAACCCATTCCATGGGCACGGAGTCGTGTTATTAGGAGAGGCGCTATATATAATTGACTGGGTGGAGGGACGACACTTTCATTTGTTGATTGAAGCAAGATAGCACATATCTATATCGTATAGTACAATAATACTTATAATTTTTCCATACATCTGTTCCTGTCTCGACCAGGCACGCACAATTTACCAGAGTCAAAGAGGGACTCATCAACTCACATGGAACGAACGAACGAACCAGTTTATGCATTTTTGATCGGGACGATGATGCCGATGCCCACATATTTATGAATCGACTAGTCAAAACTCCAATGTGGATTGGAGGAATACTATACCACCCTCTCCTCGCATTCCCTTTCCGGCTAGAGATTACTATCAGGCGATGAGTAATCGGACCGATTAGAAAATAATGATGATGGTAATGGTAAATAATGATGGATTCGGCTCATCAGTAACGCGTCCTTTGCAAATTCGCGTGCAAACACATCCACCACCACACTCCGTGCAAAACCACGTCACGCAATTGCAAAGATACTTCTCAATTTTTTCTCTTCTGGTATTTTTTTTACCGTTTTAGTCTGGCATATTATAACTTGACCAAATATAAACTGTTCCGAAATTCCAAAAATAAAATAAAAACGAATTCTTAGCAGAATCATTATGCTTTGCGGTTTTGGACTTCCAAAGTTTGTGCAGTTTCTTCATAGTTGGTAGTTTTTGTACAAATGACTCTGGTGAGCTAATTTTGAGCCCTCCATTGTGCCTCTTTTGAATAGAGCTGATGATGAGAATCATTATTCATTTTTCGCATTCACCACCATCACCATCATCATCATCATCAGCTTCCAAAGCAGGTTTTTTACTAGTTGCCATTTCTCCCCAGGAAAATGAACATTTCCCCCTGCAAAAAAAGATTCCCCCAAAAAACCTGGCTCATCATGGTTCTCTCCCCCGCATTCCACACAATAGCTCTCTGCTCTGCTCCAAGTTGTGAATGAATGGATTGGCCCACAAACAAACAAGAGAAGAGTTGTGTCAGTTGTGTGTGCCTTGCCTTGGGTGTTTGATGATGGGACCACCGTCAAAATGGGAGAAAATTGGCTCATCCATTCACCTAGTCCAAAAAAGGATGCCACACAATGCGGGCAAGTTGGAGGAGTCAATTATCATAATTGGTAGTACATTGCGGTCGAGTGGCTAAGGCGCATTGAAAAAAATTTCCGTTTTTCAGGCCGCGGTGGTGTTGGTGGTTCCACATGTGAATGGTGCTAATGTGAAGGAAACTATACTATAATAATATGTGAAAAAAGGAATCGAATCTGAGAGCGAGTGTATATGAATGAACTGTGTATTATAGTCTCTGCGTATACGTATATCCTCCAAAATTGCATTTTCCTCCACTCGACTGCAAAAGCCGGACCGTGGACTCATCTCTAGAGATCTCTCTCTGTAAGCAATACAGAGAATGATTCTGTGATTTTGGTCCAGAGAACTTCCAATTTCACCCGATAACTAACTACTAAAAAAACTATACGATCCTCCCCTCGTATGATCCTCGTCCCTGCTCTCTGCACTTCACGCAGCGCACGTAATTTCTCTCCATTAAAGAAGGTGTTATTCCGAACCTCGGCTATTCAGAGAGAGAGAGAGAGAGAGAGAGAGAGATAGGAAGAAAGCAGAGCAGGATTCAGTTTTGGAGGAGATGTGAAAGAGCAAAAAATTGGGCGCATTGTGTACATTGCTGGCTGATGTGAGTGGGGGAATCCTATCTTATGTTCCTACATTTCAGTATAACATCTCACAAGCCATGGAGGTGCATACAAGTATTTTTTTTGAATGATTTATCACATCACACTGTGATTCCTCACATCTCATATACTTGTTCTTCTTCTTCGCAACTCCACTTTTTCCTCGTCTCTCCATCTCCCAACTTTTCTTTCTCCGTTTACTTTTTCGTTTTGAGCAAAAAAGAAAAAAATTGGCTTGTGTATTATTATATATTTTTCACTTGCTCCGCCGCCAGCATTTATTTCCAATTTAAAAACTCGATATAACTCCTTTTCCGTCGATTCCCTGAAAAAAAAATGTAATTTTCGAAGACACCTTCACACCTTTCATCATCATCGTCATCATCCGTGTCGGTGGAGAAAGTACAGTAAAGTAAATATATATTATATGTATATAAAAAAGAGAGAAAAAATCATTATTATCTCTCATCAAGTCACAAAAAAAATTGTTCCATCCTTTTCCATACTTATTCCATCTCCAGTTTTGGCAGAGGAGGAAAACACCAGGTTTAAAAACTTCCTTTTGAAATTAATGGGCTCCCATTGGGTTATGACAGGAGGCGGAAAATGAATGACAAAAAACGACGATGGAGAGAAGAGAAGACAAAAAAAACCAAACTCATTTTTGTATTCTTCAGGCATATTATATAAAAAAACAAACGAGAGACAACAATAGAACAAAAAAGAGGATTTCTATTTAGCCAAAGAAAAAAAATAGAATAATATATATGTACCTATATAATTTTGCCTTTTCACTTTATTTCTTCTCTTTCTCTGAATGCGTACCTCTAAACATTCCGCTTAGGCAAATGCAAGCAAAGCTACTCTGCTCTGCTGTACCTCTACAACTACCTCCACCTCCATCACTACATACTACCTCCATAGTTTCCTCCCTTGTTTTGATAATAATCCCTTGTTTCACGGTGTATTGTTTTTCATTGCTGGCATGGAACAAAAAAAACTAGGCATTTTGAAGGTATGCATGCACGCGTATGCTGTGTATTTTTTTTCTTTCTTCTTTTTTGCATTTTGTGTTTCTCCTATATGATTTAAAAAGGATGAATAAGGTTTAGGCAAAACTTCTTTTTTCCCAAACCAAAAACAAAAAAAAACCGGCAAACTCTCTAACTTTCTGTACACACCACCGCTTTCTCCTTACTAGATAACAGCTTAAAGAAAGAAAGCTGCTACTGCTTTTTTTTTACAAGATGGATGTATCCTCGTGTTTCCTGATAGCTATCCATAGCAGCACTATATATTGCATCTCTTTTTGTTTTAGTGGAGAGGATGATAGGACTAACTAGTAAGAAAAAGTAGCTCTATACATTTATCCAGCCAAGTCTTCTTTTTTTTTTTAAAGTAATTCTCCTTCCGCGGAGACAAATGAAATGAGTAATGAGCCCAAAGTTTTTCTCCTATCTTCACCCTAATCGTATATCAACCTCGAGAACATGACTCCAAAAACGCACACGTGTTACACACACACACACACACAAGCAACCAACCACTCTTTCACTACTCTTGCCGAAAAACTCGTGTTTCTCTCCTTGTCTCTCTCTCTCTCTCTCTCTTTCTTTCCGCTTCAACTAAGGTTCGCTCACTCGCTCGCTTCTGGCGCTCGATCTCGATGTCTTGTTCCTCTAGATTGAGTTTTACCCGCGAGCTAAAGCTAGCGAGCGAGATATATGCATGGAGAGCCGGAGAGAAGGGAAAAAGATGGGGAGAGAGAGAGAGAGAGAGAGAAAAGGGTTCAAAGAAAGTTAGGAATACACAGGAAATTACATGGTGTCAAGCAGCCATCCAACGAAGAAGAAAAAAAAAACTTCTCAAATGACTGGAGAGGCGAAGAAAAAGAGAGAGCTTGAGTTGAACTGGTTGAGTTTAAGAGTTTCGTTTTTTTTCTATATTCAAAATGAAAAATCCAATCAGGACATGATACTGCATTAAGGTTCATTGCCGTTGCAGTATATATCAAATGAGGGCGACGTGACGCGACGCGACCTGTGAAAAAAATATATCAAATATCCACTTGGGTTTTCGACTTGGTCTTTCAACATTCAAACCAGAAAGACAGCCTGAGAACCTATATCCGCCACTTTTGCCATTACAGCGCACAGCGGGCGGCGGGGGCTATTCATTCCGCTGCATTTTTCGAATCAAAATCGCACTACTCAACTCACTAATAAAAAAACTCAGTGGCAAGTGGGATAAGGGAACGGGAATGAAAGGCTTGTTTATATTTACCATTGGAAAGTGGATTTTTTTTGGAGAGATGATGATGATGTCGGCACACACTGCATAGCATAGCCATAAAGAAAGCCGCGTCGTTGAACTTTCCTCCTCCTGTCAACTTTAGATTAGACTGGCATGAACACTATGAACATGTTGTGAACCCAACCCAAATGCACTTTTCCTCGACGACCCTTACTACCACAACCATACTTAATATTGAATTATAGCGGAGGAAAAAAATCAACCCAAATGCACTTTTCCTCGACGACCCTTACTACCACAACCATACTTAATATTGAATTATAGCGGGGGAAAAAAATCTTTTTTTAAAAAACAGTGTGCAAGTATGTACCACTTACAACCGAACCAGCATGAAATCATCCATACAAAATATAAAAAAAATCTCTCTCACTTAAATTCAAAAAGCTATGTGGCTGTACTCACTCTGTTCCGTTGGCCGAGCCCCATAAACTTGCAGTAAATATACATGAAAATTATGGAGACTGCGCCTTTCTCTCGTTGACTCCATATATACATGATAATATATTATTATGTACACTTTTTAGAGAGAGAGAGATGAGAGGACGGCTTTGAAAAAAAGACTAAAAAAACTAATCTTTAGAAAGCCCCGTTATTTTTCTTTCCTTCCATTGTGGCTCATTGTTTTCTCCATGTCACAAGAACTATGCACTTTGGAACGTGCACCAGAGAGAACAAACGGGAAAGTAAAGTATATTACTTTTAGTGAAAGTATATCTCCTCAACATCATATACTCCCAGATTTTTTTTACTTGTGGACAGACGGAGAAAAAAAGGAAGGCTGGGAGGATTGCTTGTGATTTCCATACATGTTTCAACCATGCATACTGCGTTTTGCTATGTTATGTTATGCTTGTGCAACTCTGGAAGTTGAGTACCCCAACAGAACCCTACCACCACCACACGACTCGACTCCAAACAAAAGAGAGTGAGATTAATGCATAATTTTATCCCAAGATCCTCCAGATTTTTTTATTCTTGTTTTAGAACTACTACAGTATTCAACTACAGCCTACTTCATTTACAATATGTGGTTGAGTGAGACCAAGAAGAAGAAAAGAAGAATAAAAATGAGTGGAGAGAGAGAAGAGGAGAAGAATAAAAAAAACTTTGGAAGCTGGTTGCTTCCTTTCGTTCGCGTTGTGCATATGCATGCACATGCTCTCACAATTCTTGTTCTGACCTCATCAAAACCATGTGAAAGTGAAGTACACATGGAGAGAGCGAGCGGATATATGGAGGTATATTTTATTATGCACTGATATGCTGGATTATGTTTTCGGTTCGGAATTTGCTGCAAGTATAAAATGACTACATATATACGCGTTCCTTTCGCTGGATTTCCTTTTTTTTCAGGAGAAACTAAAAATGTATGAGAGGCTAGGGAGAAGATTAGCGTGGAACGAGGAACAGAAAAGAAAAAAAAGGAGAAAAGATAAAAACAGTGCAATATCCTCCTCCTCTCTCTCCGGCTCGCTAATATAGTCTTAATCTGAACGGTCAACAGAACAGAATGGAGATGTGATGTGTATTCACTACTGCTCCGCTCCGTGTTTGTAGTCATCTCAATTTATATGAAAATGCTCCAGAGATTTGGAGATTGCTGATTAAAATTTTGGGGTTCTTTCATTCATCCATCCATGCACAGCATCCGGGTATTTTTCCAGGACTATTTTGCAGAGGGTTTGGGTTTTTGTTTGGTTGGACAATGATGGAATATTATACGGTGGGTGATGATAATATAATGGTATGCAGAGTGTACTAAAAAGATTATTGATGAAGAAGGCGAACTCATATTTATTAAAAAACACTCTTGTCGATTTTTCTTACCACTGCACCAGATTTCTAGTGCACCACCCTCCCGATACCACTTGCTCGTACACAAACACATAATGCCAAGAAGACCTATGTCATTAGATATATCCAGGAAAATTAAATGAATGTTAAACAACGTTAAACTTACGCTACAAAAAAATACGGAATAAAAACTAAAATAAAAGTTTCATCTTGAATTTGAATTAGTTGGCCTATCGTGTGCTACAAACACAGTTACCAGTTACTAACCCAGTTGTTTTTGTAGGATGCCATCCCTAACAACAATTTAGCACTGGGCGCACGGTAATAATAATAAGTTTCCCCAACTATTTTTTTTCTCACGCCAACTGTGAATATATAGTGCTCCTAAATGCAATTAATTTACATGCTATTCCCTATCCCAGTATATATATTTCTCCCTCCAATTTCATTTCCACTTCACAGCCCAACTCCTTTTCGTTCAGAGAGAGAGAGAGAGAGATATAGAGAAAGAGGGAGAGGGGAAGAGAGAGAGAGAGAACTCGTAAAGAATCAGAAATTATTCCCATTCCACTTTTTAAACGGAATTTGTCCGCACTTAAGGACAAGGAGGAGCTTGCGCCGCCTAAGTCCGCGCCGAACCACAGACAGTAAATCTGTTGAAAAAGGAAATGGGTTGGGAATGCTTCTGCTGCTGACTCTGGTTCGGGTAGAATACACAAGTATTTTTTGCTCATCCCCCAAAAAAATCCCACATTTCGCAAATCTATAGTCCCCGAAAAAAAAAATTCTCCCCTAGAAAAAAATTGCGAGAGAAAGAAATTCGTTTGGAAAACTGGGTGTCCCTTCGTTTATCCCCTACTTTTACTCAGCACCCGACCCACTCACACAATATTCTGCAATAAATGCAAAAGGCATACTCAAACAACCATTTTTTCCACATTCATTCCCACCACCACCGCCACATACTTTTCATACGCTCACAAGGAAATAAAAAAAAAATATATAGACCGGCATGTACAGGGTCCATCCGAGGAAAAGTCCAGAAGAGAAACCATTGTCTACCCTTTGTACATTCCGAACATAAATATCTTCCAGCAAAAAGCTTTCCTTCCATCCAGGGCCGAAGGATCTAACTAAATATATATATATATGGAAAGCCGGTCAGGCTCCTCTTAACTCCCTTCAACTCCACCAAGATATCCTCTTTTCCTCAAAATCCCTTCTTCTTCTTCTCCTCCTCCCAAAAAAAGAGAAAATTCTTAATACGTTCCGAAGGGACATGTCAGCTCAACTAGTTTTCAAAAAAGAAGAAGGGTTAGGTACAAGTGGAGGTGGTGGTGTGGTGGGGAGGGGGGAATAGTGTTGTAGGGAGAAAAAAAACATATTTTATAGTGCTTGCATACTATTTTTCGGCAGGAGGACCTGCTTTTTTTCTTTTTTCTTGCAAATTGTCGCTTGCACACGGAGTGAGTGAGTGAGTGAGTTGGGAGAAAGAATAGCCCTGGCTGGCGCTCCGCGCGGATCTGCCTTTCGAGAAAAAGATGGCAAGGACATTATGCCACAATTTACAATGGAGGGAAAAGAGAAGGAGGAAGAAGAAGTGAGGAGAAAAAATTGATTCGCATTCCTCTCACATTGCATTACACAACTTTTTCCATACATTCCGCGCTCAACGTACGTACCTCTTATAGGGTTATTGCTTTCTCGCAATTCCTTTCGAACCGAACCTAAAGCTTTTTCTCGGTGTGGAGTAGGAACTAGAAAAATAAAAAAATATAAAACGGAGCCTTGTCAGTTTCGACCATTACAATGTTTTTTTCAGCCTTCCTCGTCGTGTGTGTCGTGTCCTTTAAAAACTACTGACTTTTTTATTTTGGAGCCGGGATTCATATGACACCCTGCGGAACCCGCGGAGATATAAACAATCGTTAAATTACGAGCCCACCGACCTGAATAGCAAGTCGTTTAGGAGTGGGAGAAGACGAAGAAGAAGAGAGAAAAAGGTGCACTCCGGAGAAAACTTGTTCTTTTCCCCCCGTCTGTTGAAAAGAAATGGTGGAGCGGAGCGAGTGAGATAATGGAAGATTTGCTTTTTGTGGAGAAGAAAAAAAAATTGTATGCATGTACCCCACTCTCGCGTATAATATATTATATAAGTTGGAGGAATTTAGGTATGTACATTTTTTGTTCTCTCTGTGACTCCGCGAGCGCTAGCTAGCTATCCCACTTTCCCCAAATTTATTCTCCTTTGATGGTAATGACTTCAGAACAAGTTTCGCAAATTGTATATAAAATGTGCCATTGACTAGAGAAAAAGAAGGTCTGGAGACGGGAGGGAGGAGGAGGAGGAAGAAGAGTAGGTTTTGGTGGAAAAGTGAAAAATCTACAGACAGACAAGGATACACACAGGCAGAGACAGAAAGTGAGAGACAAGGAGAAGCTTTCTTTCTTGATTTTCCTTTGATGCGACAAAACGCGTAGTCATAATGCGAGCGCGGCTCGGCTCCTCGTGATGACATTGCAATCACTATTCTTATTTCGGGCACCGCTTCAGTGCGTGAGAGGAGAAGCGTGAAGTCAGGCAAAAGCTCAAAAAAAGATGTCCCTAACTCACTTGAGAGAGAAAGAGAAGAGGGAGGAAGCGCTTGAGAGGAATTAGTCTTATCGGCCACTTTGACCACCGACTTAACTTATCATAATTAAACACAAAAATACATTTCAAAATGCAGTTTAGTGGTACCTAAACGACAAAAGTAGATATTTCATAGCCAACATTAACACTTAGCGAGAAGATAGTTTAGATGCTCCCTTTCATCTGGATATTAAAGTAAATTCCAAGCTCCGCAGTAAATTACCTGGGTATATCCTTCCCGTGTAATTGAAAAAATATTGATTCTTCTTGCCAATCAATCCCAATTCCCACTCCTGACCACTTTCGCCATTTTACCACTCAAACTACTATAAACTCTCCACAAACAAAACCCACCACCACCAGACCAGTCAACAACACATCAATACTCTAGTTTAATAATAATCATCACCAAAAAGAACTCCTGCTCAACTCTTACCGCACGAAAGTGTGTACATTGTGCAAACACACAGAGAAAGAGAGAGGGAGAGAGAGACACGAAATCACTCACAAACAAAGCAATTATTTTTTCGCAACTGTCAACGGGCAAAAGGTTCCCACTTTTTTTTCTTTCCAATTTCCACCACCATCACCACCGGTTGTGATGAGGATAACCATCACCACCACCATCACCTCATGTCTCTCTCTTATTTTCTGCAAAGTAGATTGTCACTTGTGTTTTTTTTGTTCCCGTCCTCCTCGTCCGCAAAAAGTATATATATATATTTTTTTCTCTGCTCCTGGCGTCAAACACGAAATGGGTAAAATAAGAGAAGGGGAAAAAATGGAAAGAGTTCTATTTTTTTTTGTTTCAGAGCGTCATGTCCATGTCTCGCTCAGAAGAGTAGAGTTGTAACGTAACAGGAGGTTGTCTCTTTCAGCTGTTGGAAGGCTTTTTTCTCCCCTTCTACGTACTTCTGGAAAAAAGTGTATTGGATTAGCACCCGGGGATCTTTTGTGTAATTTTTTTGCTTCGTTTTCCCTGATTGGGTTGACATTGGAGCGGGGACGACGACGACGACTTTTGGAGCCGGGTTGAAAACATTTCTTCCCCCCGTTCCCCCTTCTTCCACTTTTTCTTTTTGTACAATAATAATGGAAAGGTTTGAGAGAACTTTGTTGGAACTCTCTACTCTACTCCGCACCAAATATATAAATAGATTTTTCTGTATCAGAAAAAAAACTGGTTGAAGAGGAGTGAAGAGGAAAAATTATTTTTATTATTATATTTCACAATGTTGCCTCTGCTGATGATTTAACGCTAAAAACCACTCGCACACACTTCACCGATTTCACCGCCGTACCACCGAAGGAGAAGGTGATGAGGATGATGAGGATATATGGCGTTGCGTTGCTTGCGAAGAGTGTTGAACAAGAAGTAGTTCGATTCAATTTCCTGGTTGTATTTGACAAAAAAAGGTAATAATAATCGACTTAAAGTTGTGAAGCCCACCAGCACCACTCGAGAGAGAATACAATTTTGGGTTCGAGTAGTAGTACTACTGCTGCTGCTGCCGCTGTGGCCCGGCTTTATCAAAGAAAAGCCCTTAGTTGCGGAAGTAAGATGATGACGGTGATGATGTGTAAGTTTGGTTTGGTTTGGTGGAGAGAGAGAGAAAGATGTGTGTGCTTTTGAAGATTATTGGATCAAGGAGACACGCTTCACTAATTTCCCCTTGTCAGAACTGGAAAAAAAAAACTTTTTTGCGAAAAAAATGTCAGAGAGAGAGAGAGAGACTCTGTTCATCATTTTTTTTCGTCTTCTTCTTCTTCTCTCTCTTGAGAAAGTGGTGGTTTGAAGTAGAAGAAAAGTTGTGTCTCCTTAGACTACTTACTTTTCTTGTCCAAGTAAAAATATATAATATTATTGCACCTTGAGTGAAGGAAGAGTGAGAGTCAGATAATTCTTCGTTTTTTCTTTTTTTTTGTAATAAGTGGAAAAGTGTGTGTGGCTGCTCCGAACCGCGCGCACCGCGTGTCTGTTCACTCTGAAATGTGTGAAGGGACTGAAACTCTGGGTTTGAATTTTCTCGCATGTCGTTTGCGGACTCCTACACGTTCCCATAACTTTCTCTCCAGTGCAGCCTGCTCCTCTCCTCGCCGTAAAAAAATGTAGGGATATCGCTCTCGCTATATACTTTTAGCTGTGTGTGCTTTATTCAAAAGAAGTTGCTGGCTATATATGCATTTCACTTCACCGTGTCGCATATGGAGCAAAAAAGTGGATTGAGATGGTACGGTGGTGGTGCATGGTGGTGGGCTGCGCAGCAGTATATATATATACCGAATTGCTGAGCTGAACCTTGTAAGTACGGAAAAACAAGTGGAATAAAAGAGAATACACAATTTTTTTTAGTTCAGAATGAAAATTCGTCTGAAATAACAATATTTATGTGGACTTATGTGGACTTTAGACAAGGGCTTTGGATTGTCAATGTAGAGCAATCATTGAACTCGGGCTAAACTTTGATTTTTTTTAAAGAAGAAAGAAATTTTTTGGGGAAAATATTAAAATAAACTAGAGTTGGTAATTGCAAGGATGACTTTAAAACAATTTGGCGATGGAAATAAGTTCCTCCCGTTTATTTTTAGCTAAACCAGCTTCGCCTATGTACTTTTTGAATACAATATAAACCATTAAACGAAGAAGCTTCCTGTTCCACGGAAAAAACTCATAATAACTTTAAAATGGAGCGTTTCACTCGATAATTGGCTCGCCATGACCCTTCATGCTTCCCAATAATTCATATGAACACAGAGAGTGTCTCTACACTGTCCTATTTGGATAATTTATAAAGTTTCCTCTAACACTTGAGTAGTTCCAATCCAGGGAGGGGGCATGTGACGGAGGGAGACGGGCCTTGTTTACAAATTCATGGTTGACTGAAGTGTAAATCGTGAAACGTTCATGGAGTTCCTTGTTGTATTGGCCTAATTTCGAGTAGACAACTTGCCGGTTGTCAGCGCTTTTTGACAGGCGAGTGTGTCAGCAAAATTTTTGAGCGTTTCAAATTTGGGTTAAGCACAAAACCAACCGGTTGTAGCAACAAGGGATTCCCGTTTTCACTCTGAGAATCTGCGAACAACGCAACGCTGCAGTTAACTTTTTTATATGAACACCGGCTACTTAACAGATCTACTTTTAGTTGGTATTCTACGGAACATACCAATTTCTCATTCGACGTCAGCAAATCGCAAAAACCAAAAATTTCCAGAGTGCTGTAGTCTTACATGTTCTCATATTCCAAACAATAAAATAGATTACCAGCACTTGCATAAAATCTTGCTAAATATGCCAAATCCGTTATTTCCTTTGTCACTTGAAACAAATCGTGTAGGTAAACGTGCATGTGTGTGTAAACAAGATGATATCAGCATGCGAGAAGGCGAAGCGATATAGAACATTTTATTAGCAACTTACATATATTCCTAATTCTCCTTTAGCTCCGCGTCCAGAAAGTATATAACCTCTTATTTGGCATTTACTCAACAAGCAAACGTTTACTATATACCTCCTCAATGTAAACACATTTGAGTTGAGGTTCGTTGTTTTCGAGTCACATTCTCCACCACCAACTACTCAACAATTAATGCAAGTTATATGCAACCGCTACGCTATTGCATGCATTTCTCATATAAAACGCACACGTGCTTCCTGCTCCCCCCAACAAAATTCCCCTCAAATCCCAAATGTTCCTTTCTTCTCCTCTTTCCAAAAAAGATAATTTATCCTCCGCCTAAGCGCGCCTCCTCCTTTCTTTCTCCTTTCTCCTATCTGCTCGGTTTGATTAAATGACAGGAATTTACAATTGCTGCACGTACACAACCAACTACATATTTTCTTAATGTACACACTGGGATTGTAACGATATTTACATTTTACCTGCAAGCCCATGCAATGCCATTCCATGCCATTGCCATACTCCTCCAAATACACAAGATAATAGTGCAGTGCAGTACTGACTTTATTCCTCCCTTTTTTCCTCCTCCACTTTCCCTCCGGTTTATGCCCCTACTCAACGAAATTTGATCTTGAATAAAAACGGACAAGAATAATATCATTCCACAGAGCGAAGAGGGAAACATTTCAAGACGGGGAAAAAGCTAGTTTCTTGTCGACGTGCGTCTTGTGGACCCGATTTCCTTTTACAACTTTTTCCCGTCTTTTTTTTTCTTCTTCTTCTTCTTTTTTTCACAATTCAGCAACAAGCCATATAGACAAAAAAAAGAAAAAAAGAAATCTTCTTCAACCAAAAAACTTAACCAGCTTTTTTCTCCAAACTATGCACGGTGGTGGTGGTGGATGATGGAGGAAACAAAGGAGGCAGTTGGGAATTATCTGGGGTGTCGTAGCCAGGATGCATGCATTACTCGGACGGAATGAAACTCAAGTGCATTGCATATACTTTTAGAGAGAGAGAGAGAGAGAGAGAGAACCAACGTGCCACTCAACTTTACCTAATCTTCCAGCACCATTTTCCCACATGTGGAATATGGGTGGCAGAATGGGCAGGAGGCAGGATGAAAAAAAACCAAACCAAGTTCTTTTTTACAAAAGTTAGCCCCAACTTAAGTTTTAGCCCTCGTCATTTCCTTAACAGACTAAACCAAACAAGCCAGCTATATACAGCAAGCAAAAGATGGGAAAAAACGGAGCAACTTTCTCCTTCTTCCCATACAAAAGGGGAGAGAAGAGCAAAAAGGAGAAAAGCGGAAAATAAAAGATATAGTTTTTTAGTTGGAGAAGGAGGAAAAAACAAGGAGAAGAAGAAGAAGAAGAGGAGTGTTGTGTGTGGCGCCTTGGCTTGTCTGCTACCATTTTTTATAGCTAATATGTAGGCTCAAGTAATGAATATATATGTGGTTGTTGCTATCTTTATTATTCCTATGCATAGCATGCATGCTCACAATCACAACAGAGGAGAACACAATGAATGAGCCCTTTTCTCGCCGCTTTCTTTCTCTTTGTTTTTCATTCACCAACAACTTCCTCCCCTCCCCTGCCTTTACTTTTTTTTTGGATGGAACAGAGAATGGAGGAGAAAGTTGAGCAGCAGAAAACTGATGTCTTTAGTTGTGTTGTTGCTAGTTATCATAATACGAGCGAGCGAGCAAGCCTGTGTGTTGTTGTGTTTTTGGCGAAACAAGAAGACAAGAGCCCGGATGAGCAAAGATCCGTTTTATCCCCTGAACACAGGTCGTTCATCGTCGTCGTCTTCGTCGTTCTTCAGTCAGATGGACATATGATAGGGATACGGTGGCGTGGCGGCGGGCGACGGTGGTGGCGAGCGAGGGGGAAAAACGGAAGTAGAATGTATTCTGCGTGGGTTGACTCCAGATGAGAGAGAGAGTTGGAAGGGATGAGTCGAAACTTTTCTTCTTCTTTTTTTTTTTTTTTGAAAAGCAGGGCGCTTAGTGCCCAACGATTCATTAATCACAATGTGTTTATTCAGGCAGGAGGGAGCAGGTTGCAAAAAAAAACATGGAGAGAGCGAAAAAAAAGTGAGACAGAGGATTCAGCGGACGGATGGTAATTAATGAGTTAAGACGGGTTCTACAACTTTTTTTCAAAAAAATAACAAAAAAAAAATTCCCAATGACTTTTATGCCGGAAGAGAGGGAAGAAGAAAGTGGAGGTGGAAGGAGAGATATAGATAGTTGCCCACACCGAGTGCGCCAGCTAACACCACCAACCAACCAGATGGAACGTTATTTTGGAAAAAAAACCCAAACTTTTCTCTCTCTCTCGGTGACAAAATGCCTGGGAGCAACTGTTGTCAGGATTAGGATTCTTCTTGTCCTCCTCTCGTAATGAGTCTTGCGAATAAATTAGGGTATAGAGAGAGAGAGAGAGAAATGCCAACTCCCACACGGTAGTTAGCCGTGTGTATATATTCCACGAGAAATATTCCAGAGACAAGTTTTTTTTTAGCCGTGTGTATATATTCCACGAGAAATATTCCAGAGACAAGTTTTTTACAAGGAAATAAAAAATGATAATTTGAGAGACTCCTTCCTAATTATAATGCCTATTTTTGGAGGATATTATATTTACATTCAAAGCGGGTTGCAAGTTGGAAATGAAGAGAGAGAGAGATGGATCCCGTGACCGTGATAAATAAGGATTACAACCAACTTATGAAAATGAGAGAGAGAAAGTAGGACTACTACTTTTTCCGACTCAGAAAGTCATTTTAATGAAGTACCACACTTCCATACTCGCATAAGAAGAGCTTCAAATATAACCAGCTCGGAACTACTTTTTTCTTGAGAGACTCCTTCCTAATTATAATGCTTATTTTTGGAGGATATTATATTTACATTCAAAGCGGGTTGCAAGTTGGAAATGAAGAGAGAGAGAGAGATGGGTCCCGTGACCGTGATAAATAAGGATTACAACCAACTTATGAAAATGAGAGAGAGAAAGTAGGAAGGACTACTACTTTTCCGACTCAGAAAGTCATTTTAATGAAGTACCACACTTCCATACTCGCATAAGAAGAGCTTCAAATATAACCAGCTCACGGAACTATTTTTTTTCGTATCATTTCCGTGATTCCGTGAAGGACGTACAAAAAAAAGTTGAAATTGGAGCAGAAATAATTATATTTTTTTTTCTCGGAACTACTTTTTTCGTATCATTTCCGTGATTCCGTGAAGGACGTACAAAAAAAAGTTGAAATTGGAGCAGAAATAATTATATTTTTCTTTATAAAACGAGGTCCACTTTTTTTTTTAAAAAAAATTTTACACATGACACGGAGGAATTAGCGTGAACCTGCCAATGTGTTAACCCAATTTTAGCGGATAACTTTACATTTTATCAGGCGGATGATGATGATAACATGGTGAAAAGAAAGGAGACGGGTGGGAGGTGGATGGAATTGACGCGATGAGATTTCCAAGATACACACGAACTGTTGGAGTTGGAGGGTCGGGCGCTTCAAATAAAAATATATTGCTCTTTCCTCCACTCCGTCTCCATCTCTTTTCTTGGGAGTAGGTCTCCCGCTCTCTTTAGTAAACTCATTAAAGTTTTTGTCCCCTCCTGCACTCCCTCCCTGTCCATCAGATAAGATAAGACGTTTGTTTACAAATGAATGGAAGTGGAGGAGGGAGGGAGGGAGTGAATGAGTAAAGCTTGTGGTAAATCTTTTGCTTATCTATAATGCTTTCATTCATTCAGAGAGTGGAAATCTCTCCGCGACTTTTCTTCACTTCACGCAAAGATGATTTCGTTCTTTGGAGTTGTTCTGAGGGGAGAATAGCGAATTGTCTTGCTGGATGAAATCCCGGGGTTTTGTCCTTTGAATGAAAGCATTCCTTCTTCTTCTTCAACTCGTTTACCAGAGAATAAAAAGAAAAGGAGGCATAACAGGAAATGAAAAGGTAGGTGAGGTTTTTGCCCATTTTTTGTGGGTAAAAAATAGTTTAGGTATTTATTTTTTTCTCTTTTAAAGAATTAGCGCATGATCAACTAGCGTGATGTTTTCTATTGCGACTTATTTTTGTATGCCAAACCACTCGAAGGATCCTCGCATAATAAATCTATTACCATTATGAAACTGGAGGTAGCTAAAAATATATATTTATGACGTTCATTTCAAACATTTTTATAATTATTCACTGTCTGCCGAAAAACCCACCTTGGTTCATCCTAAACAGCATGAAACCTCCAAAATTAATTAATAAAATAAAAGTAATCCTCCGCAACTCCCTCATTTAATTGTTTTTTCTCATTGTTCCGACCCTCCAGAAATGCAAATAATTTTTTCTGCATCAACTCACGTCCTCTTTGTTCAGTGTGCTCACACAAAACAGCTACGCAGTAAACCACCAAAAATATTCTAAAAACAGTTTTTCTTCTTCCACTTGTCACATTTCCCTCCTGCGCGACACGCATCAATTTGTTCCCTCCCTTCTTAAAACACATGTAGGCACTACATATTATTATTATTACATTCAGTGAAAATCTCATCTCTTACATCTCTCTCTCTCTCTTTCTCTCTGTTCCTCCCCCGGTGTGGTCACATGACAGATGCTGTAATGAAACGTCATTTTCCCCTCTCTCCCTCCCATTACTCCACACCCCTGTAAATCATCATTTAGAGTGAATGCACAACTGAGCGAAGCGTTAGTGTAGTGGTAGTGGATGGAGAGGAGAACACAACACAAGACATCTTGGAAAGCCGGTGCCCCGGTGGCAGCAGAATGAGCAGCAAAGACGTGTGGGGTGGTGATGGTGGTGGTGGTAAACTAAAAGAAAAAGGGGAAAAGGCTGGGTATTATTGAAAGTGAAAAGGAGAAGACAAAAGGGTATACACATTTCGGTGGAAGAAACAAGCAGATTTTTTTTTGGTAAAATGCGTTGCAGGCAGGGAATGGAAAAAAAAGTGTGAAGACAAAAACAACACGACGATGATGCTGATGATGATGATGATGAGCAAGAGCAAAAATGTAAAATGCAATGTCTCCTAACAGCAAAGCACTCCCAATATTATTAACCATATATATATATATATCCTCTCACGCCGCCACCGTCTGCCTCCAACAACCCATCTCATCGCTCCAAAAAAAAAGTGGAGAGATGTAGACTGACATGGACTCCTTCCTCTCTTCCGTAGCCACGGGGAGAAGCACAACTCATTGCCCCTGCTCCACTACTACTACACTTATTGCTTAGGTATATTGGTCTTCTTCCGTAGTGAAAGTGAAAACACACTGAATCCGGCGCTGCGCTGCCGCTGCCATTATTTTCCTCCTTGTTGTTTTCCCCCAAAATTGGGGAAGTGGCAATAGGAAAAAAAGAAGGTTGAATGAATGAGAGAGTGAGAGAGAGAGAGAGAGAGACAAAAGGAAGCTTTTAAGACCAAAATGACAGGCATGATTAATCTTGTTGATTGTTTTCCCCTGGAAAAAGGTCTGAAAAGAGGAAATCAATTATTCATTAGAAACTATTTCCCCCGTAAGCCCTTCGCCACAGGATATGTGTGTGATGGGATGGTGGAGGCGTGTGTACCTATGGAAAGTGGATAGGCAGTGAAGGTGGTGGTGGTGGTAGTGGTGGGGATCCGTCTTGAAGAAAGAAAAAAAGTCGTCTTGAGCTGAAAATAGAGAAGAAAGGGGGAAAAATTTCGGGCTACGATATTATTATCTGCATATTAGATGCAAATATTTCGACTCAACCGAAAAAGTGGAGAAAAAAAAACTTTTCAAATAAGTGGCAAGGCATGTAAACAAACGGAGACAGGTATTTGCATAGGGAATATTATCAGACCGAAGAAAAAAAAAGTATTCCTTGGTGGAAAATTCAGAGTTTTTTAGTCCCCACTTCCAAAAAATGCTTGTTTTTTTGCTTCTATGTAAAAGAACACGTAAGTATCCTATTTTTTAAAGGTACAATTAATTTTATAAAAAGGGGAATTCTCCTCGGAGCTCCAGATGCGTTTCTCACCTTTAGCCCGAGTCCGTGAAGTGAGAAAACAAGTGAAGCATGAGATGATGATTCCGTTTTCTGGCTCCCCTCCTCCTGGAAAACATTATATTGGGGCACGCACGAAAGTTTTCTCACCTTTAGCCCGAGTCCGTGAAGTGAGAAAACAAGTGAAGCATGAGATGATGATTCCGTTTTCTGGCTCCCCTCCTCCTGGAAAACATTATATTGGGGCACACACGAAAGGAGGAACGAATCCTAACCATCCCGTCGCGTCGTTTTTATGGATGGGGAATATTTTTTTCTCAACTTTTTCCTGCTTTGATTGCGAGGAAACTGCGTGTGAAGTGAGTTGTTAATATGAATTAAGTATCTCTCTGGCTGGACTTCATTTCACATTTTCCTTCCGAGCGTCGCTCTTTCTTCTTGTTCACAAGAGTTCAAGCAATGGAGCCACCAAAATATTATGCGTGATATTTGCCCACCGGCCCAAGTGGATCCAAGGGAGTTGTTGAGAAAGAGTAAAGTGTCAAAGTTTTCTAGATTCTGGGGAACATTGGCGAAGATATTTTTTTATATTACGCACCGAATTTCTGTAAATAGTTAGATCTTCAAGCTTGAATAGGGGATGTTAAGGATTGTTGTCAGAAGTTAGTAATATATTAATGCAAGATGGTATTAGGAAAGAAAACCATTTGGCATTCCAATCAACGTACAACAAATGATCCAATTTTTTGAAATCCGGAATTCTTTATATAACACAAAATAGTAACGTGAACGGAGTTATTCCAAAATATTATGCGTGATATTTGCCCACCGGCCCAAGTGGATCCAAGGGAGTTGTTGAGAACGAGTAAAGTGTCAAAGTTTTCTGGATTCTGGGGAACATTGGCGAAGATATTTTTTTATATTACGCAACGACCTTCTATAAATAGTTAGATCTTCCAACGTCAATGGGGTTTGTTAAGAATTGTTGTCAGAAGTTAGTAATATATTAATGCAAGACGGTATTAGGAAAGAAAACCATTTGGCATTCCAATCAACGTACAACAAATGATCCAATTTTTTGAAATCCGGAATTCTTTATATAACACAAAATAGTAACGTGAACGGAGTTATTTTTAGTTAAACTTACAAGTCATTCTTAATTTTTCTATATTTACTCCGGTTATCTACTCCTGCAGATAGTAATCTTGAATTTTGCATAAATGATTGGTAAAGTGGTGGAGACGAACTACGCCAAAATATAGTTTTATTCACCCAGCTATTCCAGCTCAATCAGGTTTCTGTCCTCTGAAAACCAGTTAATTCCCCAGTGTCAAGAGCATGGCAATTGCATCGTCGCGTCAAAAACCATGCGGGTCTTTTATTTACAATAANCCCAGCTATTCCAGCTCAATCAGGTTTCTGTCCTCTGAAAACCAGTTAATTCCCCAGTGTCAAGAGCATGGCAATTGCATCGTCGCGTCAAAAACCATGCGGGTCTTTTATTTACAATAATATTCCTCCACCATTTTTTTCCAGACGCAGCTACTCACTTTTTGTATACCTATTTACTGTCAGTCCCGTCCTAATAATTCCCCAGTTGTACTACTAAATCTACACCCTTCCCCTAGCCCGGAGCCTTCCAACTGCCTTATTCCACCCGGGGAAAAGCAATCGAGAAGGCTTCCGCTCCAACTCCGTCCGTCCTCCTAATCTTGTAGCTTTCACCTTTCTTCCCTCCCTCCACGCACCCTTCCCCATCGCATCGTTTTGTCATTTCACGACAACTCATTTTCCTGAAGAAAACGACGCCATCATCCTTTTGGTCCATCAGCAAAAAAGTGCATGATTACTCTGAACGCACAATAATAACCCCTTCTTTCTGCATTCAACGTACGGAGCTGGGTGCGCGGGTGTGTGACATGCAGAGTTGATCATCATCATCATCCGCCTCCCTCCTTCCTCTGTCGTCGTCGTAATGACAAGTCATACAACCATACGTAATAATAATATGCTTGAATGACCTCCAGCCACGGAAAGGCAGATTGGCACGCACACACACACACACTCTGCCTACTGTACATTTTCCTCCCCAACAATAATAACATTCCACCTTGCAGCAAACCAACACCACCACCAACAACCACCATCGCACCACCGTAATGCACCAATTTTACCTGCTCTCCCTCTCCGTCCCCGACTACTATACTTTTAAGAGGAAATGTTTTCAGGAGGAAATTGGAATTTACGAGTCAGTTCATGTCGCTTCCTCATTAACTACTTGTCGTTCGGAGGCCGTCAGGGAAAAATTTGTATGACTCGTCGGGTTTTTAGCCTCCAAAAGTTGCCCAAGTTTTTGGATACATTTTCATATTATACTACTACTACTACCTGCTCCTGTCTGCCTGCCTGGAGGTGTGCTACTTTTAATATTTTCAAGCTTCCTCCCAGCTTGAACGAAAAACTATAAGCTCCTGTCTATATCTCTTCTTTTCCCTTCCTTTTATAAGCAAGCATTTTTTGTTTGATATTATATTATTCCAACAAGAATTTTGACGTGCCTTTATGAACTCGTCATTCTCACATTGTACAGCCAACATTCTTTTTTTTTTCTCTCTCTCTCTCTCTCTTCTTCTTCTTCCCTCTGCTCAGCCCTTGTGCTCTCTCTCCTTTGATCATCCAACGACCTCATAAATGGCTAACGATGAGGAGGAACGGAGTGTTCAGTATGTGCTGCTGCTGCTGCCGTCGTATTACAAGTCGTATAACAAGTTTACACATTATTTCGTAATTTCAACCGGGGAAGAAGAGCACCTTGTCTACCGCTTTATTACAAAGTTAATCTCGGGCAGAGTGTACTTGAATCTGGAATAATTTGATACTATCTCATTTATATTTGTCTATTTGGAACGAAATGGAAGAGTATTACAAAACCTGGGCTTTCACTCAGCCATCAACCAAACCCGACGAGACGAGACGAACCCACTTTTTTCCTGAATAAATTATCCTGTTTGGATACATAGTAATAATTCTGTGAAAAGGTAGAGGAGGTTGTTTGGAACTAGTTCCTCCGCAGCTCCCACCACTTCCTATCCACCTCCTCCTCCTCCTGGTTTTTGCCTCTAGTTATATCTTAAATGAAAATTTGGAAGAAAATAATAATCTAATATTCCTTCCCTACGTATTCCCTACCTACCTATTCGGCTCTTGATCAATTTTCATCAGAGTGGTTTGGTTGGTCTCTGGCAGGATTAGCGTGAAAGATTGAAATTCTGAGAGAGAGAAAATCTTATTAGCCGCTTTATCCTTGATTGGTAGCCCTTCAACCGAAAACGATTTTCATAGGTATAACCGTTACATTTTTGATGGGCGAAAGTATGGACATTATTGTATGGATATAAAGATATATATTATGAATGTGGAGTGGATATTACTATGTTATACAACCAAATGTTGAAATATGTATTTTCAGTTGAAGATTGGAGAATATATGTATATTTGGTTGGAAAGGGAAACTCCACTAAAATATTTGTGGATTCGTCGAGGGGTTCGTTCGGATTGTCGGGTGTGTATAGAACTGTGCTTAGTGTAACTATACATTAAATGGCTAAAAACTGGCAAGTTACTAATAAAATTAGTCACTTTCCCTTCCGGGAATCATTTGGTGGAGGATGAATGACCAGAAAACACTCTTCCCTCCGTAATGGGCTCTCAGTCCCTCTCTCTCTCTCTCGCTTTCTCTTTCTTTCTCTATTCTACTACTTTTTCCTCCTTGGAAATTTTCTTAATTTTTCTGCGCCTCGTTCCTTCCTTCCATCTCGCCTCACCCTCTTTCCTGAATAAGTGAGCCATTGCGAGTAAAGCCATTCTCTTTTGCAATCAGTTCCACGCCGACCGACACAACCAACCTTAGTTCCACCATTCACGACCTGAGGAAAATCCTCCAGATTTTAGTAATCACCAAAGTTTAGCAATGATGCAGGCAAAGGAGGAGAGAGAGAGAGGAATCAAGACATTTTATATTTTTTTCTCTCGTCCGGCAAAATCCCAGCCAAGGCTTTTTTATATATCTATATTGAAAAGAAGACGAAGAAGTTTCATTTTCTGGTCCCATTTTCTCGTGCCAACAATGATGCCTCCGTCGAAAAAAGACAAACTTTTTTCCCTAAAAAAATTTCCAGATTTAAAAAAAGAAGTTGGAGAAATGAGAGAGAGAGAGAGAGAGAGAGTTATGGTGAGAATAGGGTTCAATTAGTTTTCCCAGGAATTCACTTGGAGCAGCTCTGGACTGGAGCCCCGGTGGAGAACGACTTTTTGGTCGGATCGGAGGAGCTAAACCCAATGTGCGGATGTGCTACATGTCTTTGGCAAACATTTACACACTCCCACCATCATCCCACCTCTCCTCCACCTCCATTCCACTCTCATTCCGAGAATCCATTACAAAATTATAATGAGTTACGGACTGTCCTCGTGCGTCGTCCACTGCCACTAACACTAACGAACAAAACGTGGCCGGTTGTCCGTCAGCCGAAGCTGAAGGAAAAAAGTTGAAATTTTTATTAGGAAATCCTCTCTCCCGGTTGAAAAACATTCGAGAACAAAACGGAGATACTTTAGAAAAACGAAGAAGAAGATGAGATTTACTCCAAAGTAAATTTTTTTCTTCGTATGTTTTTTAACTCAAAACTATCAGTTCAACTTTTTTCTCTAAAAAAAGGATCTACACGTGAAGACAAGGAATTTCCCAAAGAACTATCCGCTGCAAAAAAATGCCTATACCACCTGTGCGTTAGTATGAGCCACCTTTTAACTCAAAATATTTCAATATGGAGGTGAGGTGGTTCACAGGGGTTCGGCTTGAAAGGAAACTTTTTGTTTACAGCCAAGGTGTGTGAAGTGTAGGTAGGTAGGAAGGAAGGAAGGAAGGGAAAAAAGTAGGCCGGATCTAAATTAAATGGTAAAAAATGGCGGGTTTTCTCTCGTCTTGTCGTCGCCGCTAGTGCAGTGGAATGGAAGTAGAGTAGGAGAGTGGTGTAGAAAATAGAATGGAAGGTGGAGACGCGAAATTAAGGGAAACCGAGGGAAAATAAGTAGCAGAGAGGCTCACGTCTTTTCTTCTTGTTGTCTCTGACATGGGTGATGGGTTTTGTGCGTCAACGGCCCGGTGCCAAATTGGGAAGGTTTTCACTTGCTAATATTACCACCTCACCTAACCTCCACCATCCATCCATACCACCTCTCCTCCACTTGCTTCTCTACTTTCATCTCCTCGAGTCGCGAACCTGTTTTTTTAAGTCTTAAAGTGTTATTTGCATAGACGTACAGTCGTCCGTCGGTATGGAGGTGGAGTAAACATGTATCCTCTCTCTCTCTCTTCCTTCCTGACTTTATTACTTTTAAAACAATTTATTGGGAGCTGCGGTGGTGGTGGTGGTGGTGGCCGGCAATTGGCCATGACCAGTGCGATATGTAGGTATGTTCCTCTTCTGGACTGGAGGCTACAAATACATCAATAAATTTGTAGCCTCCAACTTCCAACATACATTCCCTTCTCCCATCCTCATCCCGACGAGCAAATAAGCAGAGCGGCGAGTCGGCGAGCATTGCTTTATGATGATTAACTTTCGGCTCTGGGTGGCAATCGCATATAAACAAGCATTATAATGGCCGAGTTGGTCTCGTTGTTTACAATATCCGAAAACACTGGAAAATTGGGTGGTGGGGCTGGTGGTGCAGGCTTGTAGATAGGAAGGAAGACAACAGCAGGTAGATAGATGTATAGCGATTGGTCTTGGTATTTTCCCCACAAATTAAAGGCTGAAAGTAAAGTTGCCTTTTTTCGGAGCAAGAAGGAACGAACCTGTGCGGCGGACCTATTAGCGAAAAAAATAAAAACTTTTTTCTTCTTCTTTCTCTCACTCTTTCTCTCCTCCTGAATAAGTATGCTTATTATTACCCGGCATTTTCCCACACATCCCGGAGGCATCCACATCCACTCTCATGTTCTCCGTTTTACTTTTTTCCCTGCACATTTATTTACCAGATACAAAAAACACATGGACAAGTCGCCTATATCGCATATGGTATCATATAAATATATAGAAGAGTTTCGCAGCTGGAAGGATTTTTTTTCACAAGACCTCGGTTTTTCGAGAGAAAAGAAAGTGAAGTTGAGAATATGAAAGTGATATTAGCCCTACCTAGTCGTCGTTGTGCAATGCATGCACCCACCATCCACCAGTCCACTACCACCCCCACCACCACCCGAGTTTAATGAATTTCTGTGGCTTGGCAAACTAAAAGCTGACGTTCCGCACAATATATAATACACTTTCCGGAAAGAGTCAATGGAATAAAACGCTGCGCTCCCCCACTTTTTGGTTGTTCCTTCACTCAACTCAACGAAAAACCTTCTTACGCATCGAATACAAGAGGAAGAATCCTGATCGAAACCCTATAATATGGCTGCGTAGGTATTGTGCTCCTCTACTAACTACTTACAGGAGTTCAGCAGGAGTATAAGTAAAACTGGGGGAAATGCTCTTATCTTGAGAGAGAATCAAAAAGTTAAGCTCATTTCTTGGCTTTTGGGCAAGCAACTGCTTCTGCTGCTCCTGGATGCCAGTTCTCAATGCAATAATGTCATATTGTCTTATCAAGATTAGTGTGTGTATTTGCACGGAGACTAAAGTGCTCCTTGAGAACCTTTCTATATGTATATAGGTACACCCTACCCTCCATCCAACTTCCAAGTCTTCTAGTACCTTTTTAGCCTCCTCCTCCTCTACTCAACTCGACGAAATAAAAAAATAATAATAGTCTTATAGTTAAGTCGTTATGAATATGTTCGTTAGCCGGTCGGTTGCTGCTGGTCGGGAGTAGGTTTTCCCAGTTGACAACGATCCCAAGGGAGCAGGGGATCTCCTC
>JAANSN010001124.1:0-38321 GCA_036850665.1 Dicranocentrus wangi | reverse complement strand
TAATGTGAAAAGGTGTAAATGACTGAAATATGCTAGTAAATAATGGTTGTATAACTTTAAATAATTAAAATTGACAGAATATTTTCATACTTCTTTTGCAAATTAATTGAAACTCTGTGATTCTGTAATATTAGTTCAGTTGTATATTTTACTAATAATTCTGCTGATTGTTATCTATCATCAAAATCTCCTATCCGTAACTATATAGCTCTAGATCCTTCAACCACTGAATATTTCATTCGACGAAAATTATTGAACTTGGTTTATGGCCTGTTCTCTAGCATTTTTAATGCATAAACGCCGCACGCAAGCGGTGCACACATTTACACAAAGATTATCTAAATGTTCTTTGTGATACAAGAGGCGATAGTCTATGCGTTTAACCAAGTAAAAGTTGTTACAGCATAGATTTCATACCACATAAAATCGTCAATCGTACACTAAATTCCTTGACTATCATCGAAAGTTTATAAAAATGTATGGCAAATGGAATTCAAAGTTTGCTCTTTTTTGTGGCTATACCATACCACAAAAAAAGACATGTGAATTACCTCAATGACCAATTTTCTACCTGACATTTAGCACTTTTCACGAAAATACGCTGTCGCTCATAATGTTCAGAGAAACTTGCGAATAATGTCAAACAGCTAAATGTTATTAGTGAAAAAATGCAAAATAAACATGATACTTGGGGGGTAATTGGTCTATCCGTAGTTCAAAATGCATGCATAAAATTGCCATATCCATTGCCATTTCCACTTAATATTTCTCAAATTTTGAACAGGAACATTAAGCATTCGTAATGAGCACTGAGAGAGAGATAGAGATGAGAGGTAGTACTCGCCATGTATGCGAATGCTCTTTTAGGATTTTATTTTTTGAGAAAAAAGCGGTTTCCCTTCTAGTTTTTAATAGCAATGTTGCCACCTACCAACCGCATTGTATCAGCGTAACGTAATCCTGTATAAACCCATGCACGGATAATTCAAAAGTCATCACTCATATCTACGAGGCAGGGGAAGAAATGAAAAGTCTGTATGTTTGAAGTTGTAGGGTACAACATGTTTCGTTGGTACGTACTTTGAGGACGACAAAAAACGCCATGTGTTGTTCGTGAAGATGTGCATGACCTTCATGTTTGACTCTCAATAGTTTTGAGTTGAGCGACTAGTACGGTGTGTTTCTAGTGTCGATCTCTATTACTATATCTACGAGGCAGGGGAAGAAATGAAAAGTCTCTATGTGGAAGTTGTAGGGTACAACATGTTTCGTTGGTACTTTGAGGACGACAAAAAACGCCATGTGTTATTCGTGAAGATGTGCATGACCTTCATGTTTGACTCTCAATAGTTTTGAGTTGAGCGACTAGTACGGTGTGTTTCTAGTCTCGATCTCTATTACGTAGGTATACAAAAAAGCACGTGCATGTAACTCTGATTTCATGAATAATAGTAAGAGTTTTAGAGTTTTAGTTAGTGTAACTGACAACATAAACGTCATGGACTAAGGATGATTGGTCATCGCCTCGATGTTAGAAAGATTTTTTTTTTCGTATTTTGTACTTCGTAGAAATTTGATTCAATATGCCTTTCAATTAAACCTTCGAAAATGACTACTTTAAAGGACATGCAAGAATGAAATTTTAGAAATACGACTTGTAGTTTCTACCAGTGCCGCTTCATTGTGGACTGTCATCACATGTAAAATATATTGGTTGGGATTGCTTTTTTAACCTTTCCTTAAGTTGAGTCATAGGTCAGTTTGCCAGTTACATAGACTATTTCCTAATATTGCATGAGATTTATTTGAGTTTGTCTTCCTGTTTATCCGTCATTTCACCCAACTACATATAAAAGAAAGATTATATCGGAAGTGATTGTAGAAATTGCTGTTTACCTGTAACTGGCCTGCCGTCCTCCTCCAACTCATCATTATGTTTTCCTCATTAGAAGCTACCATTTAAGGAAAAAGTTATTACCAATTGGCTTCATTCTATAGCCCTCGTTAATTTACAGATGATTTCTACACGTTGACTTGCATCTTGGCAGAGGTGCATTGATTTGTAAAATAGTAATCAAAACTGCGTGTCTCTGCCACTTCCAAGTGTTATTCACCGTGATAGATTTTATTGCAGTCTTCGCACAATATTTTTCGCGTAGGTAGGTGCCATTAATCCCACACGTTAGTCGAAATGTAAACACTCATCCCTCACAATCTCCCATTTAGGGAAACCAGTAGTAGTCGCAAATCGAACACTCTTGAGTCGCGTGTGTTTCATAAAAAGCGAGATGAACTCGTTGATGTTTATTACATTATCCATTCATTTCATAAACTTCTAACAAAACAACCAAACCGCAAAATACGTCCCATTGACATTCTGTTCAATTGAAAGTAAAAGTTACCAAGTTGGTTGGTGTGTGTCTCGTGTCTGTCGTTATACTCGCTATAAAAAAGCTAACGTAAGAAGTGTAATATAATAGGCAATAGAATAGAAGCTTGAGAAAAAAAAACTTATATATGTTATTTCTCTCTCAATATATTTTCCCATCACATCATCACATATCAAATCATGCATCCCTATAAAAAATCTTAACCTTCGCATCACACACGAGTTCAGCATTTACACTAGATTTCATAGTGAAAACTATCATTTTGAAGATTCAATCAAGTCCATCACGCTCTTGTAATGCAAATGTGACAGTTTGCCTGGCAATGTGCCTGTACCTTTGTTCTTTGAATTTTTTGCCCTTTGCAAGCAGTTTATAAACAGTTACACGAAAAGCTTTAAGGTTTTGCGTATTTCTAGTTGCATCTGAAAAAAATCCGTATCAAATTGATCACCTTGTTTGAGTAGCTTGGTCGTTATAAAAAGCATGTGTGTAAGGTGTGCTTTATGTATATTATATTACTTGGTTGTTCTGAAACCATTAAAGTGGTGGCCCTTTCTTGAGAAAAGTGCCGTCGTCTCTTACGCTTTTCCATTTTCCCTTGTATTACGTCGGCACTATAGATTGTAATGAAGGAGAAGGGATAGACAGACGAATATGCAACAGAAAATTGCACTGATTTATTCTCTCATGTTGTTTCAAATCTACTTACCTATGCGCAAACCTACTACCTACCTACGTGTCGCAATTCTTGCGAGAAATACAGTGCACACAGTAGGTAGATCTCCTTTTTAATGACAGTGTAAAATGCAAAATTGTCATCATGATGAAAGCTCCTCGTTTCTCTGTACACAAATAATTTGCTGGTGGAGAATGGTATGGGCTGTGCCTTACCGTTCCTGGTTTCGTAGATTTCACTATGTTTGAGTTTCGTAGTTGGTGGAGCTATATGGCGTGTGATACAGTTATCGAAAACAAAATGTTAATTTCTTGATTTTGTCTCGTTCCGTTAACTGTAGCTTTGCTCTGCCACATGCCGTTTCTAACCTCTGAGGCATCTCCGGGGAGCAATTCTTTTGAGTGGAGTCAACCCGTATTTTTGCAAAAATAGTTCAAAGTGGCGCCCCGACTAAAAATCCTGGAAACCGGTGTCCTTTCCCTGAGCAAGGTGGTGGCATCCCCAGAAAATTCGTTAAGTTTGTGTTGCCTCGTCCATCATCCTAGACAGGAGTCGTTCACACTACCTGAACTTTCCGAGAACAAGTTTCGTGTCAATAAACGGAACTGACCAGAGTTGCCAGATAATATTAGACAGGATAACCACGGCTGAGGAGGCCTGCAGTTTATTTTCGTGCTTATCCCCAGTGTTCCCGTGACACTATTGCTGACACCAGCAGCAGCAAAGCAGAACATGCGGGTTTCCTCCGTTTTGACACTAGTGGGAATTTTCAGCCTCTCACATTCGTGGATTGTTGGGGGACCAAGGAGAAATGGTAAATTGATTTTGATAGGGGGTTAAATACTCAGCAAAACATGCCAACGGTGAAGGAGGGTGTTCGAAGTTATACGAAAGTAATTTAAAACGACTATTGATTGACATAGGTGCAGCCGAGCTGACTAGTTCCTACTTCTTTCCTCGACTCTTTCCACAAGTGTTTAGTGGTGGAAGGAGTTGTCCCGGTGGAGGTTGCACTCTCGCCATTTTATGCTGGCTGACAAAGACGGGATGCGGTAACACGTATGATGAAATGTAGCTGCACAATAGATACAAATAGTTGCACTTACCACATTTTTGATTTGTCGAGAAAAATGGAATTTTACGCGCATTTATGATTTTGTGTTTAGGCAAAGCTCAGGGAGCTCTTACTTGAAAGCAATCAGTGCGCCACAACATGCATTGAGGAAGGAGGAAACGTTTGATATCAATGATCTCTCTGTCTCAGACTATGATATCGGTACGACGAAGGTCACGAAGGAATTCTTATTTACAAATGTTTGGATGCTAACTTTTACCAATATGAATTTATAGAATGTGGAATTCAAAAAATGGGAGCTCAAAAGCGCATCATCGGAGGAAATACAGCATCGTTTGGAGAACTCCCTTGGCAAGCTCACATTAGGATTTCTGGTTTCCAGTGTGGAGGAGTTTTACTAAATCACTATTATATCGCTACCGCAGGTCTGAAAACTGATCTCAAGTCTTGAAAAATCTGTTTGACATTCTGTACAATTGCATAATCGACGGTATACATTAAAGCTGTTTAAATGTTGCGTCCCCGTTTGCTAGCTCACTGTGTGCACCGAGCCAAACTTTCGGATATAACAATTTATCTTGGTGAACACGACACAAAAGACACCGGACGATGGTTGGAACCTCTACCAGAGGAGCGGTTTGCTGTTGTGGAGAGAATAATTCATCCTCGGTTTAAGTACATGTTGACACAACCAGACAGGTCGATACAAACTACATACTATTTCAATTACAGTTTCTTGGAACGCGTTTTTTGAGAATGCAATATAACTATACGTTGTGGATATTGTTCGCTACGTTGTTGTTTCAGGTTTGATGTAGCCTTGCTAAGATTACACAGGCCAGTCAGGTTTAAGGCGAATATTCTTCCAATTTGTCTCCCTCAAGATGAAAAGAGTTACGAAGGGCGAGTAGGTGTTGTTGCTGGATGGGGAAAGACAGACACGTCTTTCGGTAGCCCAAACAAGATTCACTTAGCACTTCATTGCCGGCTTTTAATAAATGAATGTGAATGTACTAACACTTGTTTCGATTTCCAATTTGAACAGGAAAAACGGGTACAAATGTACTCCAAAAAGTGCTCGTGCCGATCATCAACAATCACGAGTGCAGACGGTGGCATCACCAAAAGCACATTCGTGTCGAACTTCATGACGAAATGTTTTGTGCAGGACATAGAAACGGGAGAATGGATGCTTGTCTGGGAGACAGTGGTGGCCCCTTAGTAATCCTAGACGAAGGGCGGTGGACACTAGCTGGAATTACATCAGCAGGTTTTGGTTGTGCTGTCGACCGGCAACCAGGAATATACCACAAAGTAGCAACAACAGCAAGGTGGATTCGAGCGCAAATATCGGCGTAGTTTAGAAAAATGTTGTTTTTTTAGCAATTTAGCCTAATATTTACGTTTATCCACAATAACGGGATCACGCACCAGCAACCTAACCGTGAAATATGATATGATGCAATGTACTTTAGTGGAAGTTGTTGATAGAGTCAGGTTGTAGATTTTAAAACAATGAAGTATTCCTTAATATTTTCTATGATATGATAACATTATGACGGTAATTAATTTCTTGCGTTGCAAAGAAAGAGTCAATTTTTTATCGCAGAGATGTAATAATTTATTTATATTTTTATATGAAATGATTACAAAAATTCAATCCAGAATGTGAAGCTGTACTTGATGTACAGATTTTGATTATCTTTCAAACCCTGTTTTTATCCGTAGTATTATTGTAGCGTAACTATTTTTGTTGATATTATAGACTTCTGTCGCTTTCAAATTACATGATTGTTACTGCCTTGTGTCAATTGTACATAATATGTTTTGTGTAAAGCTTTCCTACCGAGGCGAGTCTTATTGCTAATCCACTTTTTGTTAGCAACAGCTACGAAATAAAATTATGGAAAAATGTACTGCGCTATATGCTGTGTAATTTTATCCTGTCGGACGTGTGATTCAACTCACCATATCTGACAATAAATGGAATATTATTGCTGTAAATCACAAATGAACCACAGCGAACACGCGTGTTCGCATCCTGACTTTTGATTGAGATAAAATTCATCTAATTCAAGACCTGTCTGTGTCTAACACAACTCTAATATCAGGTGGAAATAGATTATCCATAAAAGACAAAAATCTATTCTATCAATTGGTAGTGTGTCGATCTATTCCATTTGCGTCAATATGAAAGATTCGTGAAATTAAATACACACGCATAATATTATTCAATCCCTTTTCATGTTTACATACCCTCCGTGCGTGGAAGCAGTTGTGTATATTAACTATCGTATTTCAAATTCAAATCGTATAATTTCAAAGGATGCATGATAGCGTGCGTAGACATAAATCTCCAATGTTATCACCTGATGGTTTCATTTCATCCGTACGCTTATTTCGGACGATCGTAATTCGTACCCTTGCCTTGGAGCGTTTGAATTTTTGCGTAATCTATAGCCTTCACTGGCAACAAATTATGGCATGACTTTTATACATTTGCAATTATTGGTACAAAAGGCAAAGCAAGTTTATCGCGCTACCTTCCTCAAAATTCTGTCCTCTTCAAGGTAATATAACAAGCCCGTTACAGAGGTGAAATTGAGTCCCATCAAATCAAATGAGACAATTTATCACTCTGACGTGGCAGAGACTTACACAAGTTCGTATTAAATTAAATTCTAGACTAGATATACAACACATTTAAATTGAAACATTGCCATTGTCATCGCCATTCATCGATCAATATTTAAAACCTTTACTTAAAGGCGAAAGGCACTCGAGTGATGCTACCTACTAGTAAATTTCTATTATTGCATTATAACATGCAAAAAAGGACGAGAAAAACAATTTACTCACAAAAGTAATTCAAACACCAACCAATATGATGATTATCTCCAAATTATACCATTTCTGATCAGAGAAATTCACCAAGGAATTACAAGAATAAGTCTGCCTGCCTAAATTGGCATCAGTCCATAGAATAGGAAGCTCCATGCATCAGTCAGAGATTACCACAAAGCGATAAGCGACGATTTAGGTTTAATCACAGGATATTCATATAATTCAAATTCGTTTTTATCTACGTGTGATAGTTGACAGGGGTTAATACATTCTGCAAATTTGACCTCACCATTTTGTTGTCGCCGTACTTTTTCCTGCATATAATGGGCATGTAGAGAAGAGACTGAGAGCCCCACTCGAGCGTCTTTCATTGATTTTGATTGAACATCAGAGTATGTACGAAATCCTCAAATGATCACGACGGTAGGTATTCCCCACTAGAGTTCCTTAAATTCCACTAATTGTAAATTGCATCAAGTATGACATATTGTATGCACATCAGCTTGTAAAAAGCAGGTGAAAAAATCCTCTTTACAATTAGAGCAATACAAAAACATCCGCATAATAAACCCCACACTGCTATTCAATTTTTAAGGAAAAGAAATCGAGAGTTGGGATGTGTACTAGGAGGAGTGAAGAGACTTAACCAAATTTAAACCTTTTCTCTGTTGTGGTACTGCTGCTGCTGGTGCATGTTTGCGCATCTTTTCTTCCCCTATTACGCTATACATATCACGGATTCAATTGAGAACAGTACATACACATTTGCAAATTCATCCGGTTCATCATGAGGATTATTATAGTTTAGTGCCTTGGTTAAGATTTCTGTAGAGGAATTACTGCACTTCATTGTTCACTTTTTCAAAAATCAGTAGTCAATACACTAAACTGTTAGTATCAACGACAATATACGCCTTTAACATCATGATTTATTTACATTGTTCCACATCACGCACATCGCCAGATTCACAAAAAAATACCTTTAAACTCGTAATTAAATCTTTAGTACTACTCATTTTGCTTCGATTTCATAAAAACGTTAGTGCATTACATCTGCAAAAAGGATTTTCTCCTTTTACCTTTCGACTATATGTGCCCGCCTAAATGCAAGTAATATACCTAAATATACTGTCATACATCATTATCACTTGATAATGTGATGATATCGACAAAAAAGAGTATCTTCACGTATCACGATTTTTTTCTTCAATCTAATAAAAAATTGTGACTTAACTTCAATTAAAATTACGCTTGAGCTTATGTATACCCATACAAGTATTATGCATGCACTGCATACGTAAGAACATGGTAAAATGTAAAATGTGATAGATGAATGAAATGGATGAAATTGAAGGGAAATTTCCTTTTTCTTTGTAGCTTGTTTTTTGAATGAATACGAAGGGGATTTTTAAGAAAAAAGTCAAGAAGCAAGATCACTATTCATCAAATGGGAAATTCAGTAGTGTAACGGTAGCGGCAGTGACAATAACTGAAAGTTAAATGTACGCGGAGCTAATAAACCAGCTTGTGTAGAATTATAGCTTGAAACCGAATTTCACTCGGAATCAATGAAGCAAATCGGAAGTTTTAAGCAGTGAGCGCAATTCATCACTTGGAAATTGGAACTTTTGAATTGGATTGTTGGAAAACTACATACATATTTGTTTTGACACATATCAGCCCTGGAACGTAAATATTGATATATTATGTAGCTATGTTGCCACAAATGTGTAAACCGTGCCATTTCCCGCAACTTCTTCCGCTAGCCATTTACTGGCTTAGCTTACTCTACCTCGTGGGAAAAGATAATTGCGTTGTGCAAGGGAGCAATAGCTTTCCTCGATTTAATTCATCTAGTCGGTATTACGTTTACGATGACATTAATGAGGACGATGCTTCGTCGTCCGAGTTTTATTTCGAAGATTTTTCAACCTCGTTTGAAGACGACGATGCAATTATTTTGGACAGTAGTAGGCCACTTCCTAATTTGTTCGGTTATGATACAGAGGACACATTCGAAAATAAAGAGTTTCCGGTGGACAATAACGACAACGCAGTGTCTAGTGTTGGAAGACGAGTCCGTAACAAAAGTGAGTTGGTTACAACAGTTGCGCCAATTATAACAAAGAGATTAGACGAAGAAATGGCAATAGCTCATGCTTTTAATCATGACTTGCTTGGTCCTCCGCCTCCCATCCCACCACCCTTGGATGGGAAAAATGGAGGTACAACAATCGCTGTGGGGATAGCCCCTTTTTTCAACCTCGTTTGAAGACGACGATGCAATTATTTTGGACAGTAGTAGGCCACTTCCTAATTTGTTCGGTTATGATACAGAGGCCACATACGAAAATAAAGAGTTTCCGGTGGACAACAACGACAACGCAGTGTCGAGTGTTGGAAGACGAGTCCGCAACAAAAGTGAGTTGGTTACAACAGTTGCGCCAATTATAACAAAGAGATTAGACGAAGAAATGGCAATTGCTCATGCTTTTAATCATGACTTGCTTGGTCCTCCGCCTCCCATCCCACCACCCTTGGATGGGAAAAATGGAGGTACAACAATCGCTGTGGGGATAGCCCCGACTGTGATTGTAAAGGAAATAGTGCATGGCAAGCCGGCAGCTGGGCCAAGTATCATTGCGACAGGACCACCGCCCTTAATTATTCCGAAAAAGAATTCTCATCTGCAACCCCACAGGAGTCACAAGGGAAAGCCAAAAATCCCTGGATTTGATTTGTTTGATCATAGGAAACGGCAGTACGGTAGGAGTTTACTTGTTAATTACCAACATTTGTTAATTAATATTGTTGCCTACTAATCTAGTTTTCTTATTTATGACGAGACGATTTGAATATAATTTTACTGCAAAATTGCATAGTTTTATAGTAACCTCCATTCCTTCAACCTCCTTCTTTCGAGTAACCTTCCATTTTAAAAATAAAGCAATTGTCAGCTAAACGTTTCTACTATTATATATTCTGGTTAAATCCAGAAGCTTCAAGTGAGAACTAGTAAACGTGATATAGTAACAAAGCAAAGATGTGGTTGAACTTGTACATCCGCTCCTCATTCATGGATAGTACATAGGTAGTATCCTACATCATGACTTCTTCTTCTTCCCAGGGTGATCCTCCCTCTACTTCCCTATTATTGTCCTATTATTGTCCACACATATAATGCGAATCTCCTTTGTTCCCAATATTCTTAAAACCGAAAACCGCTATTCTGTGAAAGTCCCAAATCTGTATTACTGTACGCTGTAAAGATAATTATGAGGAACGCTAAGACTGAAATGACAGCATGTGACGATGACACAATGCAACATTCCGTCTTTCTGCATATTATTGCATCCAAAAAATCATCATATATTGACTTTTCCTTAGGAATCTGGTTATACGTACATGGTAATGACCGTGATTATCTTCATTTTCTTTATATATCCTAATTTCCTTGGTGGGGCACCAGTACCAAATAAAAGCATCTCAGCTGAGAGAGTACTTACTCCTCGGAACGGGTTATTGCATTTTCTTATAGGTCCTCAATACATCTACCATCACAACAATTCATTTCTCATTTCAGCTCTGCTGATCACCACCAATCCGCGAGTCGACTTAACCAGAGCAGTAGTTTACTACTAGAGAAAAAAAGTATCTCAAGCATTAAGTAAGCATTTTTCGAAAAATGAAAAGGCACACCATGCATGGCACGGCACTCAGCGTCATCATCCTGATCATGGTACTTTGTTTGCTCCTTAAAATCTCAGAATTTACCATTGTTCTTGAGAAAATGTCGTGGAACAAAGCTGCGATGTGCTACGTATCCACTATCCACGCATATAAGAATTATGTACACTTTAGAAAAGTTAACTTTCTGTTCAATTCTTTTCTTTTACCGTGAGTGCTATCCACCTCTAGGTATATATGTATATGCATTTCAGTTTGTGTTTGCATTTGCATGGCTCGCTTCATTCTCTGAGCTCATTTCCCATTTGAAATCACACTAATCATCGCCATCGTCAGCCAGCCCCTCTGGTTCAGTTTGCATGATAACGCGCTTTCCACCAGTACAATGTAGCACTGCACTGCCTGGCAAAAACCATTTAAAACTTTGCTACCAGCACGCCATGCTTTAATAAAATTTATTTTTGTCATCCTTCTACATCGTTTTTCAACAAAGTCATGTAATGTTATGTCTTGATGTGAATCCATACATACACGTCTGCTGCAGCAAAAGAGCACAAACTTAACAGCAAAATGCAAATTGTGGAAATACAATTGTAGCAGTGTCGAGATACAAAGATGAGGAATATTACATGTATGAAATTGTATGAAATTAAGTTGCCTTCGCCATCCTTGTCTTTGTTCAGCTTAATAATATATTTTTCATTTTTATTTTTCGGCGGCTCACTTTACTTGGGGAACTAACTCCATACTCTGAAGTATTACGTTAGTTTGTGATTGTTCCCAAGCGCAGCCCTTTAAATTCTTAAGAATTGATTCGGTAGACTTGAAGCAGTCACTATACAGCTCTATTCCGTGTTATGATCCCTTAATTACACCCTTGCCTTCCTACAACGTAACAATAAAGGTTATCCTACTAGCACCAAGTATAAATTCTTTCAGTGCAGGTGTCTATTTAACATGTGTATTTTTGGCTGTGAAATATCTCCCTTGAGATAGTCCATACACGAAATGATGTTCAGCCGGCTGTTTCATTCAGGGGGAGTAAGAAACAGGGACTGCGTGTCTCAGCCCTAAAAGGGAAATATTATGCATACTCGTATATAATAAAAATAACGCAAGAAAAATGGATGTTATGCGTGTAAAGCTAATACTTAGCCTAGTCTCGTTGTCTCTTCGTTATGGTATAATAAAATCCAAAGAGAAGTGACATTTGAAAGGGTAAAGATTTTGAAAATAGTTGTACAAAACAAAATACAACACAAAATCTATCGCTATTTAGGACACTTGCTCTTTTGACTTGTCTGCGTATATAACCTTAGAGAACAGATCTGAGAGCTCCCTCGGTTGTCGCTGGTTTTGTATTGTAAATTGTTGTAATCGTTAACTCCACTGCAACAGCAGTACATATCATTATTGTTACAATGAGTCAACACCAATTTTCCATTCTCTTTGCTTACAACAGAACGCACTAATCTCAGTTTTAGTTATCATCAGCGAACAGGTTCACTGTTTCGACCCTCGGCCAAGCAACTAAACACATTGGGACAGTGATATTCTAAAGTGAATATGCTTTGTACTGTGAGTTTAACAAAGTGAATTTTTTTCTCAAAAAAGCACTAAAATCTTGAGTTGGACTGTGGTTTAGTTAGTTTAGTATTTATGAAAAGCTAATGAGTTCCAACATAGCAAGTGAAACTTTTACCCCTTCCCTTTCATTACCGAAGCATTTCAAATCAAATCAAACACGACAAAAATAGCATACCTGCCAACTTCAAACTGGTGCAGATGCAGCAGCGCAAAATGAATACATAACTAGTGCAATTAGGGTTTGCAAGGTGTCTTATTGCTTCCTATATTCATTCCCAGCTTGTTCTTGATATTGCAAAGTGCCAAAAATATCAGCTTGGAGTGGGAAGAGAAAATAGGAAGTAGTTTAGTAGTTGTTTATAGAACTGTATCCGTCAAATTCAGTCACCAATATATTCTCTTGGAATATATTTACCCTTTTGATGACACTGCTAGATCTTTACCGGTGACGACGTGGAAGGACATTGTTAAGATTATTTTGAAACTATCGTTTCAGTGCAGTGACCAAGCAAATCTGTCTCAGGTTTTAACAAGGATTGCCTAGAAAACGTGTGACGACGGTAATCGCAAAGTACTTGTACATATTATACAACATACAATTCGTGGGGAACATAACGTGAGTACAATAAACCTTTTACTGAATTCATGAGCGAACGCAACGGACATATACTCATTAAAAGTAGGAAACGCAAACGCGAGTATCGCTGGCATACCTATCTACTTGATTTGTACCATGTCCATTTTCGAAATAGACTTCTTAACAAATAATATATCTACATCTATATCCATATATATACTCGGATAAAGCAAACTTTGAAGCGTATATTTACTTCTCCTCACTTGTAACATTCGGGTAATTTTATTTCCTAAATGTGCTTAGCAGCTATAGCTTTCGCAGTCGTCATTGAAAATATACCACATCTGCTATATTTTTGAAGTGAAGACACGTAATGTAATCATGTAGCTACTAAATACAAACACTTCGTTGCAACTGAAATATAAAGCATCATCGGCCGATGTATCATCATCACCTGTAAAAAATGCAAATCAGTGTGTATTGTGTGTGAACATTGACTTCGAACTCTTTGACTCTTCCATCCGTTGGTTTTTTTTTATTTCTCCTACCTGTCGGTTCGTTGGTCCATAATACCTGCTTTGTGGATGATCGTCGTGCGTGATCATTATCAGCGTATATCTCTGGCTCACATACTTATAAATAGGGATGTAAAGTATACAAATACAGTGCATAAATATGCAGTGAAGTACTCACTTCCGGAGGAGCTTCTCGTTGTTATACATTCGTGAGCTGATGAGTGTGAGAGCAGAAAGCACATTTCATTTTTGTGGGTTCAGTAGTTTGTAGTAAGTAGTGATGTTGCTCCCTTCGTTCTAGTGATCTCTCATTTTTTGCTGGTAAATGGCTCAGCGCAGCGTGTGAATACGCATGCACACAGAGCGTCCGGTCCACAGATAAATGTTTGAACTGGATGAGATGTTTGTGGTGATACGGTGATTTCATTTCACTTTTTCGATTATATACTTATTTCCTGTGAATCACACAGTGGAGGATATGTGAAGTTCAAGTTCATCATGATATTATGGAACTACTGTTCCCGAAACAATCCAGAAAGCCAGGATTAAACAGCGAAATAAGCTCATAATAGCAATTAAATAAGCGTGAAAATTCAGTTTTTGTCGTTTTCTTCAACGCGAAGTAGGAGCTGCCTTATTGTTTCGTCCGAGTTTGTTCAAATTATTTTTATATTCTTCCACAATCCAATATGATCCACTTTTACTGTGTCCCTCCATGTCTTTGTCTACACGTATTATAAGATTTGAGTCAATTGCAAGGAAAGTGACAGGACCAAATATGAAATCTAGGAAACCCTTTCGTATGAAAGGATTACTGCGTCCTATTTCTTCCCGTTATGAGGTATTCTTTGTGCTACTAGCTGCAACAGCTTTGATCCAGATACCGGTTGCAGGGATAAATGTGCCGTACACTAATAATAGCCCGGATCCCACAGATGTAGACTTAAGTTATAGCTATGTGTTAAATAGAGACGTGAAATATAGGAAGCCCAAGTATTTTAGTAATGTTTCAGCGTTATCGTTATCTGTACCCGCAGCACCTGTCGTAAACAAGGATAGTATAGGTAGTGCTAGTAGTGTATACAAAAATGTTACTAGAGATGAAAGAAGAAGTTTAAGCGGAAGTCCGACTGACCTAGGGTCAACTTTTGGTGTGAAGGAACACCGAGATTCAACGTCTGTAAAGGGGGACAAGTCTGACTTGGTCTCAAGAAGGCGAAATGAAAGGTAAGATTTCGGTTTAAATTGTCAGATCAAAATGGCTTGGTTTTAGACTGGAAATATTAAAAATAGATTTGCATTATCATCATATACATATACTTGTTTCAGAATTGGTTTTGTCCGCCATCCAGTTTCCTCCTATCATCCAATTTCATATTCTCCTAGTGACCCGGACCGATTCCAGCAAGTTCCGCTAACTCACGTAGGAAGTGGAGGACTCGGTGGGTCACTAAACCCAGGTTTCAATCGCTTCGGATTTGCCACCGGGCCCACCCCAAATTACCACTCCGGCTCAATGTCATCTTTTTCAACGAGAAGAGGAGATTCAATTTACAGCAGTAGCAATCTAAACAAATATGACCGAAACAAGAAAGGGTATGACCGTGGGGTTGATCACGAAAGTTTGTACAGGCCGATAACTCTCAAAGGCCCTTCCTCAGCAACGAGCAGTGTTGGCGGCGGTGGTATGTACCCGAATAAAGATAAAGTAACAAGTGGAACTAGATATGGAACTACGGGATCTTCCCCCAGTAACAACGACAAAGACCACAAACCACGACCCAATTCATATGAAAGTCTTAGCAGTAGTAGTAATAACAGTAAAGATATGACGTTAAGTCAAATGCTTGATATGAGTTCATCAAACGGCGACAATTTGGATTTGCAGCATAAAATGCAAATTCAAGAACTTTTGTATTCAAATTCAAGTAGGCTGAATGAAGATGCTAGGCACCTGTCAGGTTTGCTACAGTTTTCTTGTTTTGTGCATGCAGTGTAAAAAAAAAGCTTTCAAATCGTCTCAAAACCATAGATTAGGCTAAGGTTTTTTTGCTAGTTCATTTTAATCATTGTTGTTCTAACAGTAAATATGTATATTTTTTGTGTTCGTTTGGATGTAGTGATTCCACAAAACTGCTGGCATGCTGGCAAAAAGTATGGTTGTGCATTGAGTGTGTCCTGCGTGCTTCAAGGGTCCAAACCTCTTGACCTATGTAATGGAGGCATGATATGGGTATGTACAAACGAAATGTTTGTAGTTATTAAGCAATTTGTAATGGTCTCATTTCAGTGATTTCTAACGGGAAAGTACATGACAAAACGCTACTTATGTAGTGTCTTTGTCTTTATGTCGTGGTGGAGTGTGATCAGCAGAGGCCAGCAACGCTACAAAAAATATTTTACCGATCCTACCCACTAATTCTTATATCGTACATATATTTTGACATTCTCAATGTTTTCAGGCATGTTGCGTACCTCGAGAAAAGGCATCCGAATCCACTACGGGTGTGGGGATATTGGACAATCCACGTAAGGAATTTGCTGCTACTATTATTAACTTTAGCGAATGAAGTTTATTCTATTTTTCGTCAATACTCATGCAGAATACATATGACTATAATAAGTAGAGCAGGATACTGCAAAACATTGCCTAAAAATCATTCATGCAATGAGTCAGTGATGCATGAATCGAAACAAAGACGAGTAGGGCCACACAAAATTAAATGCAGGCAGATTAGTATCAAACAAATACTGTTTCAACAACGTACGTACACTATGCTATCCGGCTATCCACTTAGGTGATTATGTCTCTCGTATTATCAATGAGTAATTGTATCTTGTGTCTGCATCAGTGTGTCTCATAAGACGTCTTGCTACTGTCATTGAATTGTCAACATCACAAATTCATGGATTTTTTATGAACAAACACAATATACACACAGTAAACATAACTACCTATATAAGTAATAACACAAGAAGACTACGATGAACACTATTTTAAAAGTTACTGTATTCAGTAGGTATAAAGTTAGATTTTAAATGAACCATGGATCAATTACAGGAAGCAGTAAATTCTTTACCTATGCATTGTGTTATCAAGTAGGTGGTTGCCTACCCAGACCCAAAGAGCTTTCTAACAGTTGTACAAACCTATAGGCTTATTATAAATGTTTGCTGCAAGCATGCATGGTTTGTTATTACATAGCAAAGCAAATATTTGGCAGATTGGTGAAAAAGGATTGTTTCATATGCATTTAATGTTGATTAAAAGAAGTTTTGACTGAAATCCTCCCTCAAGTAGGTATAGCCTGTTCAGTGCAAAGATCCAAGTTCGGCGAGTCAGTCAAAGGTTGGTTGACTGACATATAAATAGAAGTAGCACACAGGTGCGAGTCAAAGTAGGTTTTTTCACGCCTACTTAAATCAGAGGAAGTTGACTGTATCATTATTGTGACACGTTGACACTACATATTGTCTACGCACAGGATAATATTGAACAAGACAAAGTTTTTCATGGCTTGATAATTTCAGAAGTGAAGAAAATTAGAGATTTTGCCAAAAGTGATTACTAACATTTTACATACTTTTGTCAACTTTGTTTAGCGTCAGCTTCGAGCAGCAACAAATCCTATGCATATGATTTGTACCCGCCAACAAGTACTGATAATTTAACGCGCCGTCCGTATACGTACGGTAGTAACTTTGTCTTTGGTGGGAGCAATCAGCTATCGTCATCCTCCTCTACGGCTGCTTTAACGTCTTATGACAACCCCATTTTATATCCGTATAGGCCTTTATCCTCAGAAAACCTTGTAACTGCAAAACCCCCTTATTTTAATCGTCCTTCTTATAATTTCTATAAACCTACAACCTACAAACCTCTTCTGTCCCAGACCACTTTGTCCATTGCATTGGATTCTGAGTCGTATCAACTTTACCCCGGCGATGCAATCAAGTTTGGAAATGGGGGTAACTCAGTTCGTCCCTTGAAACCGTACACTGGCTCTAATATTAATTATCATCCTTCCTCCCCTGCTCAACCTCCTTCTCCTCCGTTGCCTCCCCATCCACCTTCTCCGCCGCTAAGTACTCACTTGTACGACCCCCTTCATCAAAACCAAAACGATGTTTATGGACCTATCGGAGACCATAACAAGTATTATGACAAGTTTGATAATAAATATGCACCAAATTCTGGGGGAAGCAGTAGCAGCAGTAGTCACCGTCATCCTAATGACAAGATCAGTTCAATAAGTCCAAAGGGTAATTTTTGAAAATGAGTCAGAGATAATATCTGCTGGGTGTGTTCAACGGCACCGCTACTGCAAAACCATTTCAGCACGTAGCATAGTCTTCGCACAGTGAGAACAAGGTTGATGCAATTGATTACTGATTATAAGCACCCCTTAAATATGTAATTTGGCTATTAACAAGTTGACACCGTAGTTTTGCTATGAATATTAATAAGTACGCTTCTATTGCACCAACAGCACACAGCAACGGCAAATCACAGCTTTCTGTCTTTGTGAGTGACATTGCATAAAAGTGCACATTTGTTTGTTTGAAGTAATGCAACCTGAGCACGCACTGGGCATATCGCACAATCAGTCGACATTGTCGCGTCGCACACTTCACACGTTATAGCTGTAGTATATTTTGAAATTTAAATTTGCATGTCACATGTAACGCTTTCTTTTAACCTTGTCTTTCGCAGAGAAGACGCATTTTTATTGAACTTATACGAAGGACTCAATCGCGATGGAGCAATATAAAAGACAGACTTTTAAATTGATGCGTTGGGATAAGCAGTATTTTGAAGGGATAATTAAAAGGTTGCCTACCAATTACCTTAGCCTTCGCCCTACGTAATTCTATGCTTCTCTATCTTTACATTTATCAAGTAAAGTAGCCAGTAGCCATAACCTGGATGTCAACTCAACTAAGATTATTCATTATGGGGAGGATTAGGATGACAATCCTTGTGGAGATTTTTTAAACGTTATTAGCCCCTTAGTCTTTGTTGTCTGAGTGCATCGTAGGTGGCTTACAAGTTGACGATGTCACATTATGGTGAACACAGAGACACATGATTCATCATCCTATCGAAAGGACATCAGTCAGTTGATTGAAAGTTACTACAACAGACACTGGCCGGCTGGATTTTCATTAGAATTTGAGAAAACGAAAAATTTACGAATATGTTGTTATGATCTCCACAAAAATGATGTATATAGGTACGAAAATACACCCATTTGGAAATTTAGCGTTAAATATATTTTTCAAATTAATATCTGGCCATTTAATGTACACAAATGTTGTATCCACAATTCAATTGTTTAAAACTCATACTGTAAATCTACGCCTTATTGCCGACCTCCCTTTGTTTTCATTTTACGAATAAGGTGGAGTCGGTCGGAGTCTGAAGTCTGAACTGAATGCAACATGTAAAATCGTTTAGAAAGCTGAAATAGTTGAGCAAACGACAATTTGCAAGCGTTCACTTTGTGAAAGCAACATAAAAAAATATTGCGAATGGCGAAATGAAAACTTTCAGACGGATCCTCTGATGGTCAGTCGCAACGAATGTTTGTTTTCTTGAAATGAGCAGATTCCTATATATATCTCATGAAACTTCATTCTGAGCGGGCTAGATTAGAAAGTTAATCAGAGCTGAAATTGGTACTAATTTGGTGCACGCTGACACTCGTACTCGTCAGTGTCATGGTCTTTCCTCGTATTAAATAAACCTTTGTAACAAGGAGCTGACGCCAGCCATCGTCGCTCGTTTCGTTACTCCTATCTTTGGTCGTTTTGTATAAGTCATGTGTAAAATTTTTAATACATTTGCGGACGACAGGCTTGTTGTGGAAGAACAATGTTGAAGGCAACTGTTGTAAATACGCCAATATGGAAAAAAATTAAATCGTGGAGTTATATTGTTACGCTTTCTAACAGACGCTTTGTTAACTATAATCGAATTTGCATATGTGTTTCATTTTTCTTTGGACTGTCAATAGTGTCTTACGACAAAGATTCCATTCAAATACATGCAGCGTAACTTCTGTTCTGACAGCCAAATGTTTATGCACATATCACTAATCACTAATTTACTTGAATAATCAGAAAATCACTAAATTACTTCAATAATCAGAAAATCACGTTTTTATGAGTGTGCTTTTACACCACTTATACATACTTGTACATTTCATACTAATCGGTTAAATATTTTGTACATGCTAAAAATCGTGATATTATGGTGTTCTGGTATTAATCTTAAAAAGGCTGGGAGAGGAGTTTTTCGCAGTTGAGAATGTGCTTCCTTATTTTACACAGCACAGATTTCAACTAGATGAGGGTTATTTTGTGCACGAGAAGCATGCAGCACCGGGTTCAAGGACAAACACTTTTTCATTTTAAAGGTTTCGCCAGCGAATTCGGGAACATATATACCTAGTTGCTTTGGTTTGCTGGAAGGACATAACGGTTTCGGAAAGCACTTTGTGCGCGTTAAATACAGATTAAGTATGAATTAAATTTATCATATTGCAGAATGCGGACAAATCTACACCAGATCGAATAGAATTGTTGGGGGACACGATAGTCCATTCGGCTCACACCCATGGCAAGCGGCCATTATTAAACAAAGTTTCTTATCAAAGAGGATAGCCTGTGGAGGTGCCCTGTTGAATGATTATTGGGTAGTTACAGCGGGTAAGGACTGTAGACAAATTGTTTACGCAAGTTTATATGATTTAGAAGCAGATTCTAATAAGAGATATTTTAGCGCATTGCGTGTATAGCACCCCAACAAGTAGTCTTAAAGTCAGACTAGGGGAATGGAACGTGAGGCAACAAAACGAACGATTTGCGCATGAGGATTATGCTGTTGAAAAAAAGGAGGTTGGAATGAATAACATCATGAATTAACTAAATAAGTTGCAATATTTTCGTCTTCACATCAAAAGTCAGATTAAATTCACTAAATGAATTTCTCTGGTTTCAAATAGGTTCATCATGGGTATAATCCTGCAGACTTCAGGAATGACATAGGTAAGATATTTGAGTTAAGTGGTTAGTGACTCCCTTCGACAAACTTTGCTTTATTTTTAATCGTTTTTATAGCACTACTAAAGCTGGCACGTCCTGTCCAATACAAGGAACATATTGTCCCTGTTTGTCTTCCAAAATATAGAGAAAGTTTTGAGGGAAGGGTAGGAACGGTAATCGGGTGGGGGCGAACTAAATACAAATATGGTATGAAATGAAAAAATTAACTACCTACAATATAATACGCTTGTCTTCTATTATACGATAAATTATAAATTAGTTACACACATAAATCTTGACCTTCTTCATTCCAGGTCTTGAAGGTACACGTCATCAATTTCGATCTAAATTCAAACTTGAGTCGCGGAATACTACGATTAACCGGCCCGTATATCACAGTTCAGTTAACTTCTTTTAATTTTGTTTAAGCACTTTCATCAACTCCGTCAGTTCTCCAGGAGGTGGATGTAGAGGTTCTGCCACAGACCAAGTGTCAGGATATGTTTCGAAAAGCTGGTCGACGGGAAACAATTCATGATGTTTTTCTTTGTGCCGGTTCTTATAAATAATTTATTATATAAAAATACCTTTGCATCACTTTTATGACATTTGCATTGTTCATTTTGTTCGTTCTTTTTTACTTGTACTGCTGTGCAATTCCAGGATACTCAAATGGTGGAAGGGATTCGTGTCAGGTATGGTTTGTGTACTAATTTGATGCAATGATGATGCATATTCCGCATAATCATTGTGATTCTATTTTATCTTTGATAAAGGGGGATAGCGGTGGACCACTAACCACGGAAGTCGATGGACAGTATATTTTGGTTGGGTTGGTAAGGTTGAGATAAAATATCACAGACTATAAAAAGCATTATGGCAGTATTATTTTGTAAAATTGTACGATAATATAGGTCTCGTGGGGCATCGGTTGTGGCAGGGAAAATTTACCTGGAGTTTATACGAACATTGCAACATTTGTTAACTGGATCATTAAAAACACGGATTAAGACGGGATTTAAAGGACTTTACTAATTCCGCGGATACTCCATAATTCCCATAAGTTCATCGTAAATTACAAAAACGTTGAGAAATTGTAATTTATAACCGGCCAACTGCCAAGTATTTATTAAAAGCAACAGGAGAGCTGAGTAAAAGTGATACTGTTGATAAAATGTTTGATAAAATCCGTAATTCTAGATTGTATAAAATACTCAATTAGCATTAAATAGCATTACAACAAAGTTACCTACAACTAAAATTGGCTTGGTTTAAAATAATAAGTTACATAGGTCACATAATGGTCTTTTCAGTCCTCGTAAGCGACTAGAACTGATGTGCATGCAAAATAAAAGTTTGAAATAAAATCTACAAAAGCGATTTTAAAATGACAAAACATACGCATACCTACATAAAACCCAACTATCTGATCAAAACAACTTTGAGCTGCTATTCTTATTTTTTCTTTGTGGAGCGAAGTGTAGTATCGGAAGTAGTTTAGAACAGCTATTGAATTTGCACGTGGTATGATGTTAGGCACTCATGGTGTTTAAGCTTCAGATTTTGATATTGCATTCACAATTTGTACCGTGCGTTCATTATTACATGTGATGTAATAGAAATTTTACTTGGGTATGCGATTTTGTAAAAAGCGGAGGACAGAATCCGTTCCTTGGCTTAGAATGTGATAACTCGGAACTCTGAAAGCATTGCCTTCCAGGTTGAGAGATCTAGTTTCAAGAGTATTCAAAAAAATACATCTAGTAATACGACAGAAATACATGTAGTTGTGATAAGTTACGTCGTAGTCATGTACCTTAGTTGTGTTAGAAGACCTAGCTCAGGCGGAACTTGAGCAATATTGTTATTGCGTAGGTCTAATACTGCCAGCATTGGAAGGCTCCCAAGTCCTTCGGTGTCAACCTTGTCAATTTTATTGTTAATTGCAATAAGGATTTCCAGGCATCGTAGGGAAAACAAGCACTGTGGTATAGCTGTGAATCTTTGATAAATTAATAGAAAAACAATTGAGTGAATATAAATTCATCATACTCCAGTTTAAAGATCAAATGAAATTGCTGACATTGGAGATGCTTAAATGCTTACTTGTTGTAACCCATATTGATTTCTCGAAGATTTTTTAAGCCTCCAAATTCTTCCGGAATCGAATCAATTTGATTATTCTGAAAACTCAGATATTGCAAACGGGAACATCGTCCAAGGGACGCAGGCAAATAAGAAAGCCGGTTAAAATCAACTTTCAGCTCAATTAAAAATTCGCAAAGTTGTTCCATTCTAAACAATTAAAATCGCCCCTATTATTGTATAACTCTTGCATCTATCCGTTGAAATAAATTATAGTAAACTACCACGTAACTTACGAGTTCGGCAAGCACGTCAGTATGTTTTTAGACATATCAATCACTGATGTTTTGGCATCAGCTGCCAATTCAATAACAGAGTTATCTATTTCAGACATTTGTTTAGCAACCAGATTTAGATCCCTTGAGGCTTTCACTCGATCACGATCAATTTCCAAATCTTCTGCAGTTGAACCTCCACGAAGACTTTTTCGACAGCCAGTTAGTTTAGAATTCGGCGATCCATCATTTTCAAAACCAGATTCATTAAACGAATCGGTCGGATTTAGCTTTCCCCTTAGGTATTTCAGCAATTCTTGAGTTCCTCTTTGTAAGATATCCAGACGAATACCTCTCAGAGGATTTCCTTCCAAGGTTATCGCTTTCAAAGATGGAAGGAGACATAATTCATTGGGGATTCTAATTGTAACAAAAATTATGCATACATAAATACCCGTAATTCGTAATTATTATCTAATCAAGTTAGCTAACTTACACTGCAATTTCATTGTTATCCAGATAAAATCGATCGACAAATTCTAAATCTTCCTTGTTTACAACCATATTTTCAATTTTATTTGCACGGAAGTCGAGCAGCTGGATCCTCGTCATTCCAAATACTTCAGAGTTAAACTCTGTGAGGGCATTGTTCTGCATATAGATTTCTTTTAAAGCCCTACATCCACTTATGTCTGGAAGTTCTACAATTTTATTCCGTTGCATGTATAAGATTTCAAGATGAGTCAATTCCTTCAAACTTTTGGGACATAACGTTAACCGATTTTCCGAAATGTCCAAGGACCTTAGACCTATCATTTCAAATATCACCATAACCAGCCATTGCGTAAATTCATATCATATCGTACAACAATAAGCAACGTGTAAATTGAGTTGAGTTGAGGAGTAACCTGTAAGGCCAGAAATATCCTCAGGAAGTTCTGTTATCTGATTATTAGAAAGGCTGAGTGTGTTAAGGAAACTTAGGAATCCCAAGTCACCAGGCACCGCGGTTAAATTGTTATGAGAAAAATCCTAAAACAGTTGAGTACAATCACAACTTACAACAGGTTCATACAATTGACAAACGTTAAAATAAAACTACATTCCGTATTCTATTACGTCAAGGATTACTTGCGACTTACAAGTAGCAAATACGTACTTGTTAATGCACATATATGTGCTACTCAAAATTTTCCTCAGTGCAAATCATACGTACACCACACCTACTCGTTTTAGAAATACAGACTTCCCCACTTAACGTGCAACCGTAACCAAAAATTAACTTGGCTTACTTTTATTTTTGAATAATTTAACTAGTTAACATTATCCAATAGGAATAGGGAAACTCATTACCAAAGTTCTCAGGCAGCTTAGTGTGCCGATTTCAGAGCTGATCTGAGTCAAGTTGTTGTGTGATAGCTTTAGTTCGGTCAGACGTTTTAGCCCGTAAAAGCTGCCAGGAAGTTCAATTAAACGGTTATGACTTAAATCCACTTTTTGGAGGCTAGCTAGTTCACCAATCCTCTCGGAAACTTTTGTGATTTGATTATCGTGAGCCTGCGAAGTAATGAGGCATAACATGTTAGTATAAAAATGATATAGAGAAACTATAATGATTCACTAACAAAGTAAGACTTACGTCAAAAACTTGGAGCGAGATAAGGTTTCCAATATCATCCGGAATATCAGTAATGTAATTGTTAGCAACGATAAGTTTATTCAAGTCCACAAATTCCCACCACTTATCCGGAGACGGAGCATCTAGGGCCACACTAACATTCGACTTTTCATTTTCATCAAGTTCGTTGATAGTCCAAACTTTAGGAGGCACTATAAATAATAAACTATGCGTATTATACTATCCAGCCAGAATGTTTTCAAAAAAGCTAAACTATAATTGCTATACAATCCAAATTAAATTTTTAATACCATTCATCAGGTTTCTGCTAGAGATATTGAGCACACCACTTTTCCTAGCATTCTTAATGAGAGCGGCCGACAACTCATTTGTTTTCAACTCATTCTGAAACACGGAGGTCGTGTTGATCATCCGGTTCTGGTTACGATTAGCTTGTACAAACGCTCGAACGCTGCTAGGCTTGCTGGTCTTCGATTTGGACGGAATTTTCCCGAACGTTTTACTTTCAATATCGTCCCCATTATTGTTGTCACCGTTGTTCAAGCCCCCTTTCCCCTTCTCCACAGATTTCTGCTGCTTCTGCACGGTTCTCCTCATTTTCAGTGCATTTACCAAGGGCAATTCATCTCCACAATGTATTATGCCAAATGCCAACTAGCGATCAGCGGCAATGCAATGGTCTTCACGTCAGCAGATCCTTCAATCCTTCTTAGTCAGTGCAGCGGTACCTGAAAATCACAAACAATAATAATACAAGTTTCAAAATAACAAACTGTTCCAGCCTCAGGTATATTTTGATTTGTCATAGCTGATACACATAAAAAGTAGTGTCTTCACGCAGTGTCACGATTGTCACCTGTCACTGCCCTGCTTGCTGCCCACTCTACTCAAAGTACTCAACAACTTCAACAATAACAAAATATGTAGCAAGCAACGCTCCAAAAATCGTCGTCAACTACTACTGCTGTTCCACCAAACCACTCTGCAAGCCAGCCAGTCAATGGCAAAGCACCATAAATGACGAAAATTATGCCAACAAATTGTTATTATTTTTGAGGTTACAGCAAATCACCTTCACCATCACACACTCACCACTACCACATCGCCATAACCAATGTCCGAGTGTCCCAATGTGACTTTTCTGCGTTGCATAACCTTATGGCTTTTGGATTACCTTGAATGTTGAAGTGAAGCCAACTAGTTTGGATTAGCCCATCAGGAATTCTGACGTTATTCTGAGTATTGAACATAGAGAGAAATCTAGCAAAAATCAATATCTCACTAAAATACAACATAAATACATCAACTCACCTTCTTCTCCTCTCGCTCCTGCTAAACCTGCTCTCAATTCAATACCACCGTCACAACCACAACAACTAACAGTTTGTGAAGATATATATGTAGATGTAGATATACCCAATCCAAACCACTTTTTCGAGACTCAATCAAGAAGAGGCTCTCGTATTACATATATCGCAACGCAACTTGACACTTGGCTAAAAACACCGTTACTTTTACAAGTAGGGAGGGATACTCCAATGTCCTCCTCCTGGTCTTATATTCCACTTGAATATAATAATATTATACTATATTCAATGCAGACAGAGAGTCAAGTCAAATTGGTACTTGGCAAAACAAACGGTACGGCACAATTGGAATACTTTACTTTTTTGACAGGCAAATATTATTATACACTATCTATCTATCTGTCTGTCTGTATACTTATTACTACTACACGCACCACAACGTGCCTATACAACCGCAACAATCCTAATAATACTGATCTATAAAAAAATAATAAACTCTTTCTGATCCGCGCTCAGTTGGACTTTCGTGTGATATTATTCAGGGGAAAAAATGAAATGATGATATCTTCTTTTTTTTGATTTTGTGTCAGCAAGTCATCATTCTCGCAATATTCTAAGAACCACTTGGGCATAACATCCAAACAAAATGTAGGATTTTTACATTTATGACAACGCAATTCTCAATATTATAGTATGTATGTAAAGTGCCAGTAAATTGGAATCAGGAAAGTATGGGATTGCGGAATGCTTTTTTTTAGCTATACCTGAAACTTGTATACTTTTAGTATTTCAGATAAATGTACATTTTTGTTTATATAAATCTTTTTTTTTTGAGGTTTGGGATAAAAACTGGCAAAGTGCCAGTCGTCTTGAGTTCGTTAGCTATTCATACTATTTTTGTACATTTTTTGCTTCATTCTCTGGGTTTGTGTGTACAGGAAAAAGGGTTTCAACGATGCAACGATCATGTTATGTATCATTGCATCCATGTGCACTCTACTCCTACTCTAGATAATCTTTGGACGTTCATTATGTCTTGTACAAAAACATGAGGCTGCAGCTGCAGGCAGACAGATATGGAATGTGGATCTCTGTTGTATTTAAGACCAAAACCAAGGTAGATAGATAGGAGCTTGGGCAAAAAGATTTCCTTCTTGGTTTACGCTGTGTTGGCGTATACGTACATATACAGAGAGTGAGTTTTAGCAATGAGCCAGGGACGAATTCTCCATACAAGGATAGATTGAAAATTGAAAGAAAACTCATTGCACTGCACTGGTCGTAGTGGTCGTATGTGTGTATGTACGTTTATAGGAATGCCGACTGTGAACGCACAGTTCACAATTTAATGTGTGTAAGGAAGGACTTTTTTTGGCTTTGGAAGGAGAATCAGAACTGAATGCTTCAGGATCAGCAGGATATTATATTTGTGTCTGAAACTGTATGGTAACGAAAAATGTGCTTTTTGTACACGTATTTCTAGGATATACATACTCGACTCGACGCATTCAAGGTAGTATACAGTAATACTGTAATATCAGTATATAGCAATATGTAGTATATGTAACCGACAAAAGGAAAGGTTCGGGCTGTATATGTATCCGCTGGCTGAAAGCTCTGTGTATGTAATAAAGGTATTTCTCCTTTCCTGTGCTTCTTCTGCTGTAGAAATGTAAATTGTGCTTTAGAGGTACGGCATGAAGTATGTCTGATTGTGAGTTTCTGAATCAGCTTGAGCTTTGTTTCTCGTTTGGAGAATACCGACACTCCAAACGGTAACTACAGAAAGGTATATAAGAGAGGTTAGATCTGAAACTTGAAGTGGCCACTTTATGTGATTCTTGGTCGTCAGATGCCTTCCTAGTCTGTTTTGTGAAGGGATTGACTTGGTTGAGTTAGATACTGAAGTTATATATTTCGCCAGAGTGTGTTTGATGGAGTTTTACTGCGTAGGGTTCTCAGAAAAGAAAGCTTGCATACACGAACAGGAAAGGAGTAAACTACTATTAGATAGCTCAGCTCATTCCTCATTAAACTGAGAACTAGGGGGAATATGAACACGTACATAATATTTGCATGGGATACACAAGCTTTTATGATCAAACTATCAAATTCATGCCAATCATTGATCAAATTAATTCGCTGTGGTATGCAAGTGGCAAGTATATGTCGCAGCAGTAGTGTTATTATTTCCAACCTAGAGCATGTTCATTTCAATAATGCTAGCATTAATATTTATATTTTTAAATTGGAAATTATGTTGTTGTTACTTGTAATTAGAAACAAGTATTTGCTTATGAGCAAATCAAGATTTAGTGTTTTGACGTATCGGTAGTGTTTTTAAAATCTGCTATATATATAAGTAAGTAACTTATTTATTGTAATTATTTGTCAACTCAACTTTAGCCGCTAACATTTCTCCAGGATGAGAAACTTTCCATTCAACTCATGTATTAGTTGCGGCATTTACACCAGGATCAAAAGAATAAATTCGCAAACTCACAAAACGCATTAAAACCGGCGCATTTTAGTGATGGGTTTACTTACTGTTCTGTGTGCGCATATTCACATAAAATATTAAATTCAATTGTCAATTACGAAATTATTTAGCGTACGTTTCCGCTATTGACCTCGCTTTCTCCCAGTGATAAACTCGCCAGTGAGAATACAAATATCATAGCGTTGAGAAAAGACTTTTTAACGCTTGTTATATACGCAACGCCACTAATATTGTATATTATGTATAACTAACTTGCCTAGAAGTACAAAAGCCAACTTATTCTGATTTGTAATTGTAATTCTTTACATATCAGCTATTTTCTGTTTCTCTTCCACCACAATCCTAATCATTTCACGCGAAGCGAATAAAATTAAAATCCGAAACTTGCTTCATTGATGCCTAAGGACAAAAGCTGAATTTTCTATAAATAATGTAACAAAATGCCAGGAACATGACACCTCTCAGCAAATCTCATATTTTTTCTTAGAAATCTTTTATATATCACCATACGATGATAGGGATAAGACACGACATGACACATAAAAAGTACCACGCAATAATAAATCTCAGCAAGTCGTGCTCGTGGTTGACGATTATTATTACAGTGCAGTGTCTTCTTTTTTCCTTTTTTCTTAGTTTATTTTACTTCATCGTAGGATTTTATAAAGCTGTGCGCTTTTTTATCCTATCAGGATATAAAATTCCTGAAAGACATTTCGTGCAAGAAATTGTGCACATTTGGCATTCGAATTCGAATCCAAATCTCATCCAAACAATGAGTGAGTCTCCATACAAGCCGTATTTTACTTTTGGACCGATCCACTAGCATTCCTTTCATGTCTGTCTCAAAAATATCCCTTCCCCTTCATATTTCTTTATATTCTACTATACCATCAAGTCGGTGTTCTATGTAATCACAATCAGAATCCCACAGGACAAATAAGTCTACATATTTTTTACCCTTTTCTCTTAAAATATATCAACATCCACCACATCGCATCGTCTTCCCTAAGGGTTCAAAGGAAATATTTTAGTCTGTCTACGACAAAAATGGAGGATGCGTTTTGTTCAACACTTCAAGGAACTTGGCATACAGTGGTTGAAAAAGACCGAGTGCAGAGTGAGAGTCACGATTTTCATTGCTGACCTCTGACCTCCCTGGACCAATTACCGATTCTCTTCAGTCACTGTGTGCCCACAGGCTTTTCAAAGTTCGTCCTTCTTCCTTGACTTCATCTTCGCATTGTTTACCTTCGCTTTGGTTTCTTTCTATACAATCAGCTCTTTGTAGAGTAGAGTACGTAGCATCTCGCATGTATGTACGTTGGAACATAAGCTTTGGCTTGTGGGGAGAGGCGTGAAATCAAAAATTTCTTCACTTCACACTTTTTATTTTAAGCCTGTTCTTTCTATTCATGTCTACGTCCCTTGTCTTCTCGTCGGATATCAAACCTAGGCTTATTCAAAACAATAATAGTCCTCTCTTGGCAATGATTTTTTTTGGATTCTTCTGGTACTTTTTATGCTGTGGTCTGTGTCTGCCAAGTCTGCCTATTATTATTACTTCTTTTGTCACATGAGGATTCTTCCGCTTCGTATATTTCAAGGTTTGGTTGGACAGGTTTGGTTATTTCTTGTGGCATATCGCTTTCAGTGTATAAATTTGAAACGTTGAGAGAAATACACTTTACACTGGTTGATCTAATCAATAACTTCAAGCTAATTTAATTCAGTTATACACATGTACCTTCATCTCCAGTTAACACAGATGGAGTTTTCGATCGAGCGGAACTAATAAGATTTTGATGATATGCGTGCGTAGCTAATGGGTGCGTAACAGTTTTGGGGCTTTTCAGTTGATTGTTTACTGTGGGAGGAAGGGAAATGTTAGATCAAGATAGTTTGGCTGAATCTTTATCTGGATTTTGTCTTACTGTCTGTAAGTCTTACGTACGCTCTCCACAGGGAGGGAGGCAAGTATTACTCTATTTTGAAATATATGTGAACAATTACCAGCCTACCCTGGGATGTCTGATGAGTTAAATATATGACACTGGTGGCGTCAAATCATATTGGACAAGATGCGTAGAAAATTTCACGCAAGGCGAAAGTATTTGTGAGCATAGAGGAATTAAAGTTGATGCACGAGAAATTAGGAATATATTATGGGAAATAAAAATATGCATAATAAACTCGGAAATGCGGTAATATGTATATAGATTTTGTCACATCGACGAACTGGCATACGTCTATATTTCTCCACACTAATACCANAAATATGCATAATAAACTCGGAAATGCGGTAATATGTATATAGATTTTGTCACATCGACGAACTGGCATACGTCTATATTTCTCCACACTAATACCAGTACCAACGTGTGTAAGCTTGTCTAACTAAATATAGAAAGAAAGATACTGCACGTACGACGACAAGTATGAAATATTTTTTAAGAAAAAGCACAAAAATATGCGTATAATGCTCTGGGAATGGATGATGGCTTCGATTAAAGAACAAAGAAACACTAAACTATGTTTTTACTAGTTTTGTCTGCTAAACTTAGTAAAAGTTCGCTCAAGTGGAGAAAGCGGCAATATAGTCAATATAAAATGAGAATGAGAAGAAAATGAATTTTTATCCGTAAGGATAACGTTTATCCTTTTCCAGCCAGCAGTTGTCAGAATATTACAGTATATCAATGACTTAAAACACTGGGATCACAAGTTTTCCTACAAAATGTACCATGAGGGAAAATCAACAAAACAGTAGGGAGTACCCTTAATTATTGATGTAATTAGTGTGAATGCATGGAAATACATCATCGGTCCCCGCTTTAAATTTTTGCAAATTGTACTCAGTCAAAATATAGCAAGCCTTATTCGATCATGTGAAATATAAATTGGCAAATAAATTTTGTTAATAACAATAATAATTCCAGCAATCCTTTAGTAAAATTAATTTCTAGCATATAAAAGTTCATATAATTTGCCAGCTCCAGTTCGTACCAAAATTTCTCACCAGCAAACATCATCTATACCCTGTACTCACAAAGGCAACATGTAATCGTGTCCTTCCAACAGAAAAAGGCTAAGACACACAAGAAAGAAAAAAATTGGATCAAGTCTTTTTTGGTTTTTTGGTTGGAAGGTGCACATTAGCTGCAAGAGCCAAAGGTGGGTCTTGTCGTCTCACCAAGCACAACCCTTGCGATGGTGAGGGCGGAGTCTAGAAAAAACCACACATTCCCATATATCCACTCATATATTCACACTACTAAAACATACATATCTGCACTGCACTGCACACACAACGCACACCATATTCCTTCGACTTTACACATCCACACATAACCACGTTCACAATATATGGTGTATATTCATTCTTCCCTCTGTACATTTCGTGGACACATAAAAGCTCATATTTTTTTACCCTTGTCTCCTTTCGCATCCTACCTCATTTTTTCCCATCTCACCTTTACATTTTATACCTTCTTTGCATTACACGATAATCATCATCACCGTCCTGATTCAAATCCAACCAAAAAGCAAAGGGAGTTTACGAATGTATACTGAGCCGCTTGTATACGATGTGTACATACATAATGTATTTCGCTCTTCTGAAGAGGTATCCCTGTTTTTATACCTTCTTTTTCTCGCTCACTGCGAATGCATTGTTCTTTTTCCTACCTACATCAAGTCTGCCTGCTCTTGTGTGCCGCTTCTGTTAGCTAAACTTTTTTCCCTTTTGCTACCACTTGTATGCCCAACTCCAATTACAGTTTCATGAAGACGACCAAGCAGTGCACATACACATCAGAGTAAGCTCTTGGCCGTGGAAAATGCTTATTTAACAGTGGATAATCATAATCTCTTGCTGAATCCCTTTTTGGAGAGGAAAGCCTGTAAGCCTTTACGATTGTGTTGCGTTGCCCATATCCTCGTGTACGGGCATACCGCTCGCAGTACTTCGCACACAGGCGTATACAAAGGGTATCATCATCCTCATTATCTAGCGCCAAGAGTTTCCCTATTGTGCTACGAAGACAAAACTGAGAGCACACATACCGGGAGTCAAAGACATAGTCATTCATGACATGACAGGAGTGTGCAGTTACTGGTAACAGTAGAAGTGGTGATGATGATATAGTGCGGTGGTGCTTCGCAAGGGGAAAAGTAGTGGAATATCATCGTGGTGGGGATCATTTGAACCGTATAAAAAGTTTCAGTATCACTTTACTCAACAAGAAACGAGAAAGCATTAAAGTATCTTCATCATCACATCACGACGACGATAGCCCACCACAAAATTCCCGTGGTCGTGGTGGTGGTTCACAACGAACGGAGGCTACGAAGTCTAAAAAAATCATTTCTTCTACATGCTACACATCTCATATCACACCACTGCGGTCCCTTAATTCCTTCTCGGCGACCAACAACTCGAACACATAAGATATATATGCCAACTGCAACCGGCCGAGCGACCGACTCATTAAGTGCAATTAGTGTAAATTGCTTGTCACGTGTGAATTAAAATATACAAGGGAAAAAGTGGGAAATCTCATAGCCACACTCTTACACGCGTTGAGGATATACGAATTTACTGAGTTTTCTCTATTTTATTTATCACACAATAAAATACATACATTCGTCTTCTTCGACTTATGCAAATAACGCAAGGGAATGCTAACAGAAGTAGAAGTGAAGTACATTGAAAAAAAATGAAATGACACTTAGAATTGTTGCATGTGAGTTTAAGTGAGAAAGGATGCGAAAAAGTTGCTGTGGTAGATGACGAATGAAAAAAGTAGTGATATACACACACATTCCATACCTGTTTACTGAATATAATTTTGTTACTTGCTCGCCTTGCGTACATATTTTTTAAACAATTTTTGTGAACAACTTTCACTACAGCTGCCAAACAAATCCTTTTTTCAAGTGGATTAATGTGATCGCCTAGAGCTGCCAGTTTTGCAAGGGTTGTATTGTATTGACCTGGTCAGTTTAATAAGTGTAAGCTGTATTGGGGATGAGGACACGAGGACGATTAAATTTTAAGAAAAGAACTTAAGTGCAAGTATTTCCAACTTTAAAAGGATCCCGTATTTGTGCATGTTGTGACTCTATTTGTGACTGTTTAGAGACTTGGGAAAAGTGAGAACTTTGGAACTGGATCAGCACTTCTGCTTTTCCTTGTGACAACCCCATTTTGAAGGGGTGAAGTGAAGAAGTAAGTCGAGTTCGACGACGAAACGGAGGGGAGGGGATATTTTTTTCAGCGGAGTCCGTTACCCGTTACAACGTTGAACTTTGGGGATATCAACCCGTTCCCGGGACTGGGACTTTCGTCACCGGTACCCGCGGACGGGTTAGACGACATGCAGCACCAGCCTGCATCATCGTACAGAGCGGCAGCGGCCGCTGCTGCTGTAGCAGCTTATCAGGAGCAAAATTACCGTTCCGGATACCCTTTCCCCCCACAAAATCCGTATGGATATCATCTGGGTACTCCTTATCCTCCACAATGTTCATCGCCGCCCAAAGACGGTAAGGGTACGTGAGAAACAACTTTATATTATTTTGATTAAATAGTTAATATTTACGATTTTACACGGGAAGCATACTAGGAGGCAAGGTTTATATAACCAGCCCTCAATACAAGAGTTTTGAAAGGTGTGCTACAGTGCAGTGTGTACCAAAGCATTATTTTGAGTATCCAACACGCACATCTTGTTAGTAGCCGGAAAATACGCTAAATGAAAAAATTAGCCCGGTTGAAAAATTAATTGTATTGGTTTTTCGATATCTCCTCCTGGAACTGCTTATATAGTTACCACACTGATCGAGTGTTTAGCTTGCGAAACGCAATACAAGGTGGGATTGTGAGCGTGAACCAAATCCAATTTACTATTCACCCTTTTGACCACCGCATCCATTATTTATCGAGCAAAACCAGGGCCCACCAAGATCCTCACCAAATCGACCACCTATAAAGTACACAGAACAGGACTAGTACAACGACGACTGCCACGATAAGATCACCAAACACTACCCACTCCTCTTCGTTGTTAGCTCGCACATTTAACAAGGAAAAGGTTAAACGGTTAGTAATACGGATTGGTCCGTTTGATCGGGGAGGACGAGTGTGTACAAATCTTATGAAATTATAATGACCTCTGTACAGGAGGAGAACCGATAAGGGTTTCCCCCAAAATTATATTTCATTCTTCACAACAATTCGACAACTTTCTGTTTTATTTGTGGTTGCATGTATGCATTTCAACTCCGGATTATGGTGACCACCACCGTAAATACATAGTAAGGGCAGAATATGTAAATATTGTGTTAGTTCAGCCACCCGCCTCACAAAAAGGTAGAGAATTTTACAAAAACCATATACAAAAGTTGCCCAATTTAACCGATTTCCTGTCGTAAATATTTTAAATTTACGGAGGTTTTGTTAACTTTCACAGTATGAGGTTTCCGCGAAATTGGAAAATACATTGGTAGTTTTATATTGTGCCTGTATCTCTTTCTAGCTTATCCATGGCGTACCGTATAAACGGTAGTGATAGTGTTGTCAGTCAAAACATTTACGAGCCCCATGTCATCCATCCGTTGCGTAATAATACCATAACGCTTTTTATATTTCACGTATGCATGATGCACAACTCGAGTAGAAATCGATGAAAGAAATGACCTGTGTAAATTAGTATATTATTTTTTAAATACAATCTGTAACCGAATATCGTTTTGATGCCTCAGTCCAAATCCGCCGCACCCGCAACCACGGTGGTTTTCGGTTGGCTAGTGTGATAATAAACTTCAGATGCGATAATAATTCATAAGTGGGATAACTAATGACAATATAAACCGCTTCTGGCTGTATTGCGGAGAGAAAGAAGAAAGGGGATTTCGACCAAAACTAAATCCCTCTGGGAATATATTTTGAAATGAGATATCCATTAATAATCGAGCATGAGTGACACACATGGTGAAATGGAGGTGGATAGAATGAGAAATGTGAGCTCTTTGAAAATTTAGTGCTTACAATCTTTCTATCCATTCAATTCATATCGGAGATGGGATGTAGATCTTGCCTTTATCTTCCTCCCTCCTCGTACCATTGTTCATAGAAACTTCTCAATTGATTTCCTTCGCTCACCTTACACCAATCTAATGTGTAGTGAGAACACATGGCAGATCTGCTTCTCTCTACCCAGTTTCGGTTTCTTCTCTCTGGATGTTGAACAAAAGTGTCAAATTTTCTATACAGTTGAGTCACAATCTTGTACATACAACAACTGCAAGAAGCAACTAGGAAAACTGGTATTAAATGAGTTGGTGAATGAGTTCCTAGAGGATAATGGTTTTGTGCGGAAGTTCACGATGAAATATTTTGAATGTTGCGGATGCGCCTGGTATTCGAAAAACCATATTATGCTGTGAGAGTACACCCACAGTTTATATGTATTTTGAATAACACATTTTTTGTTAATCCACAGCAGAGCCAAAAGAGGAACCCGGAGGTTTACGACTCAATGGAAAAGGGAAGAAGATGCGGAAACCTCGTACGATATATTCGTCCCTACAATTACAACAGCTAAACAGAAGGTTCCAACGTACTCAATATCTAGCTCTACCTGAAAGAGCCGAATTGGCTGCCTCCCTTGGTCTCACTCAGACACAGGTAGAAATCATAACTGAATCGCTTTTTTCTTAAGTTGCATATATAAAATTGGACGAGATCGTGGTTTAAGTTTGAGTTATCCAGCGGAATCTGCAAGATGAATATGAATGCCACACGTGTCGTCGAAAAAGATAATGTCCGTTGCAAACATTCCTTGTCTGTAAAATGCAGGCAATACTATACACTATACGAATCAAACTAGCGCACTACTGGTGCCACGTCGAAGTTAATTGAGTGGATGTTAGAGGTATTCGCTGCATAATTTGTCAAACGGCAGGTAGTCAGTCATAGCAGGGATAGCAGGCCGTACTGAATAATGAAACGTAACGAAACAGACACAGAAGCAAAACTAATTTAATCCGATATCCCCACAAGACTGCTTCCTTGCACGCTTTGATTCTCAACTGAAATTGAAAACAGGGGGAAATGAAGAAAATCCATAGCAAAACGAATTAGCAGGGTTGAATGGATTTTCACGGTACATTTTGGGTTAGTTAGAGAATATATTAGATAGAGCTTGACTATATTGGAGCAAGCGATGGTGGTACATTATCGGGAAACAGAGCATTCCATGCGGCATACGGTGTGAAGTTACTTTTCCAATTTTTAGATACTGGAATTGTTTGTTTAGAATACAGTACCTTTCAACATACAGGCCCATATCATTTCCACGACTTCTGGACAGATTAGGCATTACCTAAGAGTTCACTTAACGAGTAGAGGCAATGGAGACACAATATCATTGACAAAATTGCCAGAATAATTTGCATAGCACATTCATAACAATAATTAAATTCATATCCCCTACATATCGTCCATCCAATGGTACTGCTGCTGTTTTTCAAACCGCATCTCACAAGTTCAACCTTAGTTTCTTATTTATTCTCCTCGTCCCGCAACTATAAGGTTACCGAACCCCAAACACCTTGTTGTACACATCTTCCCTTGTTGATTTTGTCAGCTTCTGTTGTAAACAGAAATCTTACAATATATGCATTGTCACACGGTCCAGAATCTCCATACATTTTAGAGGTAACTACTTGTACCCATGAATGCGCGGTATGTCTTTTACAAATTTTTATTTACTTCCTAAACTCCCATCATCTGACTACTTCATCTTGTCCAGCAAAGAAAGGATCCCAAAGTGAAGAGGTCCTTTTAACCATATTTTCTCTACATTGTTCAATTTTCAATTTCACAAAAAGAACACACATACATCACATTGCCAGTCTCCAACAAGGAAAATACGTTGAACACTTGTTACTTTTTTCTCTATTTTCAATGTGAAATCTACATCACCATCTTGTCCTCGCCATTGTTGTATAGCACATACTTCAGTCAAAGAATATCTTTCGAGAAAAAGATCACTTGAGAATAGGCTCATCTTATCAACATCTCCACCTCCACCGTCATAAATATGTACATTATTATTTTTTATGCCGTATCCTCACAATCATAAACATAACAGAAGCTTGTTCGTACGTTTTCTTCACGCCATTCTTTTTGAATCTACTGATTGAGATGAGTTCATAGCGGTCGTGGTGAAATCCGAGAGAGAGAGAGAGAGAGAGAGAGAGAGAGAGAGAGAGAGAACACAATAAATACAAAGAATCTTTTCCCATTTGGTTACCTCATCTTGCAATGAGTTGAACATGAGAGAAGAAAAGCAACAATGAATTCTTAATACAAGTTTCAATATTTCACCATCCCATTACATCACCAATCCCTATCAACCTGCTTCATCATTTATCTTCATCTTTCAAAATATGATGTTTGTGGAACGGTCAAAACTTTTTTGTGGGAACTGCACTGTGTACATTATTATGGGGCTTTACAGAATATCAATTCGTTGAGAGGTGCATGTGTGTGCCCGCGTATACACACATTTTTGTAATGAAACATTCTAGTGTACACACAGCTAAATTTGGTGTAAAATAACTTATTTTAAATAGGAAGCAAATTAAATGTTTGCAAGATGCAAGCGAATGTCGACTATCCCTATCCTCCACCTAAATAAATTCGCCCTCACCTTGTCTCAATCTTGTCAATTGTGTGTGCGTTAAATAAACATGTCCAACTGTGCTAAATTTGTATGTAATTCTGATCTACCAGAACGTACAATTACAATTTCAAGCAGTCAAGCCAGTTTGCTGTAGTTAGTGCAGAAAAGGGAAGAATTTGTTTTGGCAAATTGGAGGCTAACATGAACGTAGTTAAACATGTTTTGCTTTTATGTTATGTATAAAAAGAATTAATTTTAAAAATGTCATGAAGCAAAGGAGTTTTGATAGAGTTGAGTTGATAAACTTACACGGGGGATTTGCTCGGTAAATTATCGGGTAAGTTTAGTTAGAAATTTACCTTGAGCTTATCATTAAAAAATGACAGCACCGAGTCAGTTTAATTCACCTGAATTTTAAAAGTTTG